>VDFB02159260.1:0-18205 GCA_007258455.2 Sequoia sempervirens | reverse complement strand
CATATCAGAGAGCAATGACGGTCATCTTCCATGACCTTATCCATATCATCATGAAGGATTATGTTGATGACTTGTTAGGGAAATCTACAACACGAGCGGAACATCCTGCTGTCCTGAAATAGATCTTTGAACGGTTAGAACATTACAAGTTGCGGCTAAATCCAAAAAAGTGTCTTTGGGGTTACATCAAGAAAATTGTTGGGCTTTATAGTCTCCCGAAGGGGTCTTGAAGTTGATCCCGCCAAGGTAAAAGCTATTCTAGACATGCCACCTCCACGCAATCTGAAGCAGTTAAGAAGCCTCCAGGGGAAAATGCAGTCCATCCGTCGGTTCATAGCCCAGCTAGTAGATAAGTGTCAGCCATTCACTCATCTTCTGAAAAAAGATTCCACCTTCCGATGGACCTAGCAGTGTTAGATGGGTTTCGATAAAATTAAGGAATATTTAGCTCATCCACCAATCTTGATGCTGCCTATTCTAGGAAAACCCCTCCTACTTTACATCTATGCTACTTCAGTCGCATTGGGGGCATTGTTGGCACAACATGATGAGTCGTTCAAAGAGAGGGAAATCTACTACATCAGTCGAACACTGGTCGACTATGAGTTAAATTGCTCCCCTATGGAAAAGGCTTGCCTTGCGCTAGTCTTTAGCACACAGAAACTCTGTCATTACATGCTTAGCCATCCAGTCAAATTAGTTGCTAAAATTGATCCCCTGAAGTATTTGTTATCTAGAACCACTCTGACTGGCCGCATGGCCAAATGGGTCATGCTCCTAAGCGAATTTGACATAGAGTATGTAGAGCAAAAAGTCATAAAAGGACAGGTCATAGCTGATCAATTGGTTGAGGCACCATTAGTAGATGCCTACCCACTAGACACTGAATTCCCAGATGAAGAAGTCTACACAGTTATAGAAGCATCAGCTTGGACACTATATTTTGATGGCTCATACACTAATAGTGGATCTGGAGCAGGAATTTTATTAATTACCCCTCAAGGTGACTACATCCCAAAATCATTCAGGATAGCATTCCCATGTACCAAGAACATCGCAAAGTATGAAGCCCTCCTCACCGGCCTCCGAATTGCAAAACAGTGGCATATAACTCACCTAAAATTCTTTGGTGATTCTTTGCTAGTCATTAGACAAGTTAATGATGAGTTCCTCACGAAAGATGATAAATTGTTACCCTATAAGCATATGGTGGATGATTTCAAGAAATATTTCACTTTCATATAGTTTGACCAAATCCCTTGGGTACAGAATAAAGTGGTGGACGCAATGGCCACTGTTGGTTCCCTGATTGACATTCCTAAAGACCGAACAAAATGTGAGTTTCTTGTTGAACATCTTTTAATCCCTGCATATGATGTTCCTAAGACTGATATGGTGTGCGATATTGTAGGTCCCACCTCCCCTTGGTATCAAGACATATACACTTATCTCCATGATAATATCATACCCATAGAATTTACACACAACCAACGCAAATCCTTTATTCATCGCTCTTCCCGATACATCATTGTTGGTGATACACTTTATTGTCGCGGGTATGATGGAATCCTCCTTAGATGTCTGAATGAGACTGAAGCCTATGCGACATTAACGGAAGTAAATGGTGGTGTTTGTGGAGCTCACTCAAATGGTATGGCTTTGGCCAAAATGATCCTACGAGCTAGATATTATTGGCCTACATTAGAACATGATGCTTGTGAATTTGTGAAGAAGTGCCTTCCATGCCAACAACATGCAGATTTGATTTACGCCCTAGCACAAGATCTTCAACCCCTCCTAGCACCGTGGCCCTTTTCTCAATGGGGTTTTGACTTGATTGGCAAGATTTACCCACCATCCTCTGATGGCCATACATTCATAATTACCACCACTGAATACTTTACTAAGTGGGTGGAAGCAATGCCACTCTCACAAATCACCGGTGTCCAAATCTCAAAATTTATCCTTTACCATATTCTCTGTAGATATGGTATCCCATCCACCATCCTCTCTGATAACGGAAAACCTTTCAAAAACTAAGCCATGAAACACCTCTGTGACACCTTTCATATCCAGCATCATATGTCAACACCTTATTACCCCCAGGGCAATGGTCAGGCATAAGCAACCAACAAGACCCGTATCTGCATCCTCAAAAAGGTTGTCAATAACACTAGACGAGATTGGCACCTTCATATTCATCCTGCCCTCTGGGCATACCGCACATCCATCCACACCCCGACAGGCACCACCCCCTATTCTTTAGTATATGGTGCTGAAGTCGTCTTGCCAATTGAAGTTGAGCTTCCATCACTGAGGATTTCTCTGAAGAATCTTATCAGCGAAGAAGATGCCCGTGTTGCATAGCTTGCACAGCTGGAATTACTGGATGAACGAAGAATAAAAGCCTATGATCACCTACAAGCATACCAAAATTGCCTCAAACGTAATTACAATAAAAAGGTCCATTCTAGACAATTCCAGGTTGGTGAGCTCGTTCTTAAGGAAAACCAACACACTCAATAGGACCGTGATAAAAAGGGAAAATTTGAGGCAAACTGGTTAGGGCCTTATATCCTAGCCGCCAAATATGGATCTAGGGCCTATAGGTTAACTACTCTTGAAGGAGATCCCCTTGACGAACCCGTCAATATCATGCATCTGAAGAAGTTCTACGCATAAGTCCGCTTGGTAACCCCACCTAAATCAAAAAATCAAAAAAATTAGAAAAAGTAATAAAAAATCCAAAAAAAAAATAGTAAAGAAAAACAAATCTATCCTATGGTGAAAACCACCTCTTGGTGGCACCTTGGATAAGTATGGATGGTGAAAACCTGGTAACAGGCGTCATCCGTAGAGGGATTAATCATTATCTACCTGACATCCTAGTTATTTTATGCTTTCATCCACACTATCGTCCTCACCCACCTTAGCCTAGCCCACTTGGTATTTATTGATTAAGCATTGGATGACCCATCTAGCCTATCCCTCATCCTGAGCATTTTAATATCCCACTTTGAGATTATGTCATTCATTCCCTTTGTCGGTCGGTCCGTGTCACAATATAGGATCATCCATCATGTCGATCTCCATCTAGATCTCATCCTTCCACATCACTAGTCGAGCTACGTTGCCCCTGCACCGTCACATAGGCAAGGCTGATCATTTGATCTGCCCCCGGGGTATTCTGACCATCGCGTCTTAATCATCCATCATTCGCCTTCATCATCCTCTTTCTATTTTATCCATGGTCTTTTCATGAACTACGAGGGCTCTGTACTTTCACGTAGGCAAGGCTAATCTCTGATCGGCCCCTAAACCCCTAGGTCTGTAGGATGTGTCAGTCTGTGGCTCCATGTGGCCTATTATTCTCAAATAAAATCCTAAAATTATCAAAAGATTTAGTTAATAAAAAGCATCTAGCGTCAAAGTAGATCATTCTAGTTTAGTATCCATCATCGGTCTCAACAGGATGTATCCTTCCTAGCAGACCTCAGCGATCCTATCCATCACCCTGATCCTATGGCAAAGGACGTTTTGATTTTAATTGTGATCTTTTGATGTTTTGGAATTTATTTGTCATTTGTTCTCACTATCAACACTTGTCAGGGTCACCTTGATCCATCATATCATGGTGTACTTTGACTCGTCGACATATGGGTTCATCTTGGTCTTTTCTTTGTTGTTGCCTTTTCGGTTGTCCCACGTAGTACCCACCAGGATCCATGGGGTCTTGCATTACGTTGGGGCATCCTTGTGTGTTTGTGGTTATCCCAATGCCTGGCCCGACCAAGGTCATAATGACCTTGGGGTGTTGGGTTAGCCCTCTTTTGCTTGTTGTGTTTGTTTCATGCATTGGATGCCTACTGGCCCTGGTCTTATATATCAGGGTATCCGGTATCTCATGCTATAGCAAATATCAATGCTCCAAAGATGGCAACTCATATTAGGATTGCATTTCATCATCTGTTGCATTGCATTCACCCTTTGATTTTGGTTGTGCAAATACTTTATCCCATTCTTTCCCACTCTTCTCAGGATACTAATAATTTTTGACAAATGCCAAATGACACCCATCTTCACAATCATTACATGCCCACCTTCCATTATCCTGTCAGTTCTTATTGACACTTATGGCCATGTATTATTTCCTCTAAAATTACAAAAGCATTATTGCATATCAGAGTCATTCTATTAACCACGCATACATCGCCACCTGCATCACCACATGTTAGATCCATGCATACATCACCTACATCACAACATGTTAGAATCACGCATACATCACCACCTGCATCACAAAGTGCCACTCATAATACATCACATCCTGCATATGTAAAATGTTCATACAAAATCCATCATACACATATACATATATGACAAATAAATTAACCAGGCATCCATACATATAAATCATCATAGATACAACATGTGTGCACATCATATCACCATATGACTATCTGCATTAATAAAATCATCCGTAATCCACAAATACATACACCCAATCATCCACATAAGCATCTAATATCATACACATATGCATAAATAACCCCAAAATATCCATCCACATAAGCAGGGAATATCATATACACATGCATACAATTACCCATCATAAAAGGAAACATACTACATAATGCCAATAAGAACTGTCCTGTATCATAGTCAAAGTAATATAATGTGTGTCACATGTCCATCATACATCAAAATCTATCATATATCCATAACATAATAAACTACAAAATCCAGAGATATGGAACCTTTATGATCTCTATCGATAAAATCCTGCATGCTCCACCTTGTATCTGTCAAAAACTTAGTAACTTGTCACCTTCCGAATGAGCTACCCACATCTGATCTCCTACCTAATGTAACACCCGGTGAATCACTGTAACCTCGAGTTCGTGTCCCCAGTGACTGAGATGGTGTTGGCATCTGGGGTGCCTGTCGGGTATACTAAAATATCTGCTAGGTCGAGTCTGGAACTGAATGGTAGTATGCGGCCATCCAAAATCCTGCCTCTCTCGCATTCTCCTCTCGCTCCGCAACCTAAACCCAAGTGGAATTCTGCTCCTGACAATACCTATCCCGATCCCTCGTAATCACTCTCCTCTCCTACTCCCAGGCCTCCTGGGATAGGCGTAACTGCGCCAGCTCTGCCTACATCTGATCTCTCATCTCCTCAGCAGCCACTGCCCTGGCTACTGCTGTATCTCTCTCCCCCTGTAATCCGTGCGTATCTCTCCCCATCACATCACTGACCTGCATAGACTGCCACTGTGCTACTACTGCATCCCGCTCCCCCTGCAGTGTCTGCATCCGTGTCTCCGCAACATTTCTCTCCCTTTGAGCAGCCTGTGCCCGACTCACTGCTCCATCCCTCTCCCCCTGCAGCTCCTGGACTCTCAACACCACTGCATCTTGCTCTCCCTGCAGAACTAATACCTTTGAGGCTGCCTCCTCTCTCCTCCTCTGAAGAGAACAAATTTGTGCCTCTACCAACTCTCTCATCCTGCAGCACCTGAACTCGTGCCTGTGTTGTGTCCCTCTCTGCCTCCACTACCTGTACCCGCACCTATGTTGCATCTCTCTCCGCCTGCATAATACGGACCTGCTCCCTCGCTTGTCTCTCCCTCTCCTGCATCACCCCCATCTCTCCCACTGTCTGCTCTAAGCAAAACACTCTGTCCCGTAACTCATCTCGCTCCTGCTGGAGATCATCCACCTGCTGCTCACTACCTGCTGATACATGATCAGTTATCCCCTCTGCCGGTGCTTTGGCCTGCAATATAACGGTCTCTGCTTGTAGTCTGTCACGATCCCAACTGATAGCAGCTAACTCATCTCGTAGCCCCTGTATGTCAGCCAGCAGTACCTCCCTCTCCCTCCCCATCACCTCTACCATAAATCTATAATCCCTCTGATCTGCTACTGGTGCTCTCAATAGGTCGCCTCTGAGTCTAATCACCTCTACCTCTGCCACCCTCAACCTCTGATCTGTGCTCTGAAGCCTCTCTATAGTGTCTCTCAGCTGAACAATCGAATCTTCTGAGGTCATGACAAAAACCACTACCAATGGCTTTGCATGCCAAATATCCATATCCGACACATCTCCGTCTATCTCCATAGCATCATCACTCTCCCTACCCTCCTACTCCTAATGATCCTCCAAGTCCTCCATGGAAGGACGGACTCGCACTCTCTGCGGCTGACCATGCCTCCCAACTCTCATCAATCTCCTCAGCTCTCCTATCTCCAGCTGCTCCTCATCCTCACTCTCCCCTATCTCTACAACAGGAGGCTCCTTCCTTAATACCATATGCCCCCCCTCTGTCGTCCCCTTACTCCCCATCCTCTCTGGCTGACTCCTGGCCTCAGTTTTCTCTCGGGCACCCTCTTGCTCTATCACAGTTTGTACCCTCATTAGTCACCTCCTGCCCACTATCAACTCTAGCTGACTCCTGGTCTCCATCTCCTGACCTCTATCATGCTATCTCTCCCCTCCCTGCTCCACCCGTACCAACACTCTCCTCTGTCGTACTCTACCCCCTATACTAGTCTGTTGGCCCGCTCTACCCTCCACTGCGTGTATCATCTCCACCACTGACTCCTCTTGTCCTCCCACATCTGCCTCAGGATCTCTCCCACCCTCCTGTCGTACCACCTCCCTAACCTTCCTCCACTGCCCTCTAATCCTCCTCCTCCTCCTCCTCCTCCCTGCCTGTCCCACTGCCTCCATCCTCTCTCCTCCCCTCTCCGGCTCGGGACCTCTCCCACCCTCATGTTGTACTCCCTCTCTAGCCCCATGCCGCTCATCCTCTGATCCAAATCCTATGACTCCTACAATCGACACCAATGGTGTAATCCTCTCCCATAGGTGATTGCGAAACCATCGGTCATATCGCTCTGTCACCCCTGCATCCTCTACTCCCACACATCTCCTAGGATAGGCTACCTGCACTGTCACCGCCCATGATGCTCTGGCCTCCGTCAGGCTAATCGTATGCCCCTATGGTCGCTCTCTGGTGAGCCACCAAAACATCACTGGCACACTAGGAATATCCTGTGTCAGCCCAAACTATCTCATCACCCTATCTGGTCGATGCATCTCCACTATCCGCGGAAGAATCCCAATCAGGACACACTAAGCCATAAAGTACCCACTTTGTCTCTCAGTATGCTCTCTCCATCCCCTGAAGCGTCGATGCATATAAGGTCGCCACACTATGTCTCCCTCCTCCAAATCATCCACCATCATCTTCTATCCCTCCACATCTCCCAACCCCCTATGCCGAATAACCCAGCCCCTCGCCTCTCCATACCTCCATGTTAGTGGCTCTCTATCATCCACATCTCCCTCCCAAACAATAATCGGTCTCGTCACCATAATATGCTCCCATGCCCACACCTGTAATAGGGTCATGTGTGTCAAACTCACTGCCTCCCGATAACAAATCAGATGCATATTTTTATACAACTGGGCTAGGACACAAGCACCCCATGCGATCTGTCCCTCACGCCACTCAACAATGTGTCGAATCGCCTCCATAATCCTCAGACTGCAATACCACCTGCTACGATCTGGCAGCAATATCCCACTGATCAACCCAGCTAGGAATAAAGGCAATGGTGGTACTCCCACTGTCAAGCATCTATCTAGATCCAACTACTGACCCTGAAGAGGCAGGGCAACATGTCCAAATAGCACTATCATAGTTTGCCTCAACTCGGCCCTGCTCGACACCACATCACTCAACAAAATCCCTGATATCGACAGCTTCAGGATGCGCCATACGTCCTCCAGTGTCACTGTCATCTCCCCCGTCGATAGACGAAATGTCGATGTCTATGAACTCCATCTCTCTATCAGGGCCGTCAACATCGTTCGATGCGCCCTCATCACTGGCACCTATAAAAAATGCAATAACCCCACATGCTCTAGGGCCGCATGATCCACACCCGTCATTGCTGCTATAGTCGCTGTCAGTGCCTCCGACCGTCGCTCATGTGTCTGTATCTGCCCTAAACCCTGCATCCACATCAACCATTTATTAGTACACAATCTTCCCGGCCCCAGAACATCTTTACCTTTTATTCTTTCTTCATCCTCATCTTGCCCCCATCGGGGCGATCTCTTCTTTTTGACATCCATCGCCCCATCCCTCTTCTCCCCCTTTTTATTTTCCTTTCTTTTCGCGGCGACTCCACCCCCGCTCGGGGTGGCTCCGTCTCCACTCCCGCGACGACTCAGCCCACGCTCTCGGGGTGTGTCCGTCCCTCCGGTGGTTTCATACGACGGCGCGGTCCAGGCGTTCGCTCGAAGTTGTTAGCATGTCCGCCCTCGGTAGTTCACTTCCGTCGGCGGTCCATCTCCGGGTCGCCTCCGGCCGCTGTGGCATAGTCCGGCCTCTCCGAGGCTGCCGGTCTCCCATCAGCGTATCCGCTTCCTGGTGGCTTCACCGTTGTCCGCGGTTCCTCCCCAGGCAGCCTTCGCCTGGTCACGGGTGTGTCCATTTCAGCCTTAGTGCATGTCCACCAGCCGCCGCAGCCTTAGGCTGCCCAGTTCCAGCCTAGCGGTCCACCCTAAGCCGAGAAATCCTCCCTGTCGTTTGCTGGTCCTACCAAGAAATGAAGGCCCCGCCTCTTTCGGCGTGGTTCCGCCCTACCGGCGACTCATACGTCGCATGTTCGCCAAATACGGGCGATAATTTAGCCGTAAGTAGCAGCACTTCAAAAATATTTTCCTTTTTTTTCTACCAATTCTGTGACCTACCCACTTTCCCATTTCCCCCCGCCCACCAAACTCATATGGTCAATTTTTTTACCTATCTTAAAAAACATGCTTAAATATTTAAAATATATTGCATGGGTTTTCGTACTCACCTTGCGGGGCACCACGAAGTGGGTCCAACGTCTCTGCAGGTCATCTGCTCAGTGAATGATCTTCGTGTCATAATCCCACGGCATTGTTGCTCTGTCTCCTCTCCCTCTTCTTCACCCTTTCCTCACTTGCTACAGTAACAATGCAACAAGGTAATTCTTCAAATTACCTTTTAATCCCTTTTTTCCCCCCTTTTCAAATAAAAGGTATTTTTTACCTTTTATTTACCTTTTTTTTCTTCCAATTAATCCTCTTCTTTCCCGGAGCCGCCATTTGCAAACCGTACGTCCAATCAACTATGTTCAAAATTCAAAGTTGCTTAGTTTTTTGCCCTCTATCCAACAGTCTCTTCCATTTCTTTCTATCGAGAAGTCATTTAGGGCCCCTTATTTTTTTTCCAACCGCACTCTCGAGGGGGCATACCCTATCACTTTCTTCCATCCATTTGAAGCAGGCATTGGGGCATCCCTCTCATTCTCTTTTAGGTTGAGGCATCAATCCCTATCACTTTCTTCATCCCCGACATTTTATTTTTCTTCGAAACATTGTTATTTTAACAATATTTCGAAGAGGGGCAAAATGTAGACACCCAAATTTGATCACTCTCATATGATCAAATTTACCTCTTTATTCATCAATTCTATCAATATTAATTTATTTAATTAATATTGCGCTTCTCACATAAGACTCTTAAAGTATTTAATTTAATAATTAAACACTTTATCTAGTGTCTTTATCTTCTCTAATTTAAATAAATACACCAATTTATTTAATCTAGTCATCCTAATCTTTTGAATTAAAATCAATTTAAAATTCTTCTTTTCTCCCTCGTCACATCCTTCATAATCCATCTCTAATATGAATTAATTTAATTAATTCATATTTAGGGTGTGCATCCTCTTAATCAAGGATTAATGTCACATCCTCCTACATTTGCCACTTGTCTCTAATCTCTCATTAATTATCATAATCAAGTATTTGCACAACTTTAATCAAAGTCATTAACCATTTTTAGCACCACTTTTTAGTCAATCTTTCCATTTTTCCTTTTTGGACATTGACCCTCTTTCCCATAAGAATTTTTAGTTCTCATTTATTCATCCTATGTCTCTCTCCTCCCCATGTGAATTTTTAATTCACATTTTGTCTTTCCAAGGCTTCTAGAATGTTGGACATGTCACCTCATGCACATGTGGCCAATTCCCACCTTTTTGGAGACCCTCTCTTATCCTTTAGACTCTCCTAAGAATGTGAACTTTTAATTCACATTTATTTCTCCAACCACCTCTAATTTTCCCATGAAGATTTTTGAGGAATTCCAAAATTCCTCAAATGTCTCTTTCACTCTCACTTCGGGACAAGAAATTCTTTTTTGAGGAAGTTTTCTCACTCCCCAATGTACTTGGAAGGTACTTGTCCTTCCTCCACCTCATGTACCTTTTGGCCACCTCACTTACACCTCATCTCCTTTTAGCCACTTCACCATCCACATGTCAAGATGTGAGGGCTTGTGAGTTCTCAACCCACCATAGCCCTTTATCTTGACCTTTTTGGATGAATCTCAACCATTGAATTCTCTAGAGAATTCAAATTCTTCTATAAATACCCCCTTCTCAAGGGCATTTTTAACACTTAGCCATTTTGCAACTAAATGCTGCCATTTTGTGCACTCATTTTAGCCATCAATCTCATACATTTTCATTTGCATCCAAGCACATAGTCAAATCCTTTATTTGGCCACATCAAGAGCCATCAAGGAGCATACAAATCAATCCATATCAAATGCCAACCAAGGAGTTTCAACTGCAAGAAGGAAGGTATATCCATTTGTCATCATTTAACACTTTCCTCTTTGCATTTTACAAATTCCTTAGGCTAATCTTGAGGTGTTTCATTATGTTTTCCATTGCATTTTAATTGCTTAGAATAGGTTAAAAAATTTGATATCACATTATTAAACTTGAATTAAAACATAAAATAAAATAAAAATATTACATATACAAACAAGCTACAACATGCTAGAAGTTAAAGGATTGATTCAACATCATGATAAAAAAAGGTAATCTGCAATAAAAGAATATAATGCAATTTTGATGAACTATGAGATGTTCATATATATATATAATAAAAAAATGTCAAAGTCTTAGAGTTTTCAAGTCTTGCAAATACACCATGAAAAATATCCCTAAACAACACATTCAAACTATTGCATAAAGTAGTGGGCCAAATTGTTTAATAGCTAGTACATGATAAACATCAACTATGTCATTTTTTGCAAATATTTTAGTGGCCTCCGTGTGAAGGTTCCTTCTTTCTCTTTCAAAAATATAACTCCATGTAACACCCCTCCGTTTCGGATATTTGGATTGGCACTGCTCTCTTGGTAATGTTTGATTAAGCTTGATGTGACTGTGAAATTTGGCGATTATTTAATTATTAATTGTTTAGTGATGCATATGATTATATCATAATGTGACGTTTGTGTCTGAACATGCTGGGACCTTCGAACTTGCGTACTTGTGATCGTGATTGTTAAACATCGTGGAAGCCATATGTTGATGTGATGTTATCTTATTTTGATGTATTTTAAGAACATGTTTTAGAATAACATAGAAGATATCTGATTAAATGATGTTTATGTTATTGAGCATATCTTGGATGTTAGATGCGTCAGTTAATGATACTGTATTGGTGAAAGGGACGGATTGTATCACTCGTTTGCGAGCGCCCTACAATTCCGAGATTTCCTTTTTACGGTGTGATTGATTATAATATACATATATATCTTGCACGTTTGGCATGTTCTTTGTTGCAGATTGCAGGTACACGACATCGACTCCACCTGGCTTCACAGGTGTGAGCGTGTCCATTGACCAACGGAAATTAATTGGGAGATAGTAGCTAGGTTTTCCGAGCCAAGTCGTCACCCTAGCCATAGCGTGTTTGAGGTTGTTGTCGGGGTCTGTCGTTTTAACTTGGTCAGTTTCCCCTTGAGTGGTTATTTAATTTCAAGTTTAAGATTTATTAAATAACTTGCATAGTTTAATTGATGAGTAAATGTGTTTCGTTGCAAGGTTGAAATGTGCTTTATTTTATTGATTTATTTGATGAAGTTAATAAAATGATGATTGGGTTATTAATTAATTAGATTGATAGTGAATATAGTCCAAAGGATGATTTAATCTATTTAGTTTCGATAATTATATGCAATTGATCTTGTTTGTCAATTGGATGTAAATTAATTAAATAATTCTTTAGTTACTAAAGAACTGAATTATTTAATTAATTGGATTGAATTATAAACTGATTTGTTGATTAATGAATAAATTTGAATAAAGAAACTATATTGTTTTTATTGAATAATTAGATTCAAATTGCAAAGGAAAATGGAAATCACTTTTGAGAGATGATTTAAATGAAAATTATAAATTTCACACAAGAATTATTTTGGAATTAAAAAGTGTTTTTTAAAATTTAAAAGAAGAAAAGCCTTTTTAATGAATTAAAAAAAAGAAAAATTAGGAAATGGGCTTTTGGAAATAAAAAGAAATTAGTTAGTGGGAATTTTAGAGCTTTTCTTGGAGGAAATGGAACAAAAACCCTACTTTGAAAAGAAAGGGGGCTCTCAAAAAAATGGGGAGGCTTGGAATGTGAAAGAAAATTTTTGGGGTTTTGAATTTTGGAGGGCTTGGAATTCTCCATGGCTGAAAGCTTTCCCAAATTTGGAGAAAACACAAGGTACTATCATTTTCTCTCCTCTCCCTCTTCTCATTTTGCTTGGTTGAAAACTTTAGCTCTAGATTCTTTGAAAGATCCAAAGGAAAAGCTGTCAATTTGCTAAATCTATAGTTAGAGGTGAAAATAAGAACTTAGAAAGCTTCAAATGAAGAAATTTAACTGCTTGACTGCCTTGGAAAAGAAAACCCAGAAAATTCTTTGTCTTTTGTTCAAATCTTCCTCCTCAATCTTTCTTCAAAAAAAAAATTGCTAATATAAGCTGTGGGATGATATATTATGATTATAATTGTTTATTTGTATAATTTTGCATACAAATTTATGCATATTAGAGATTGTTTTTAAAGAAAAAAAATGACTGTTAAAAAAAAATAAAAAATGGCGTTCTGGGTTTTACCAGACGCAGGTTTGTTTTATTTTATTTTAAGCTTAATGGGGTTCGTTTTTTTTGAGTTTGGGCGGGTTATTTTATAAAAAAAAAAAAAAAAAAAAAAAAAAAAAATATAAATCTGATTTTGTGTGGGGTGGGGAGACTAATCCCCCACCACCACCGCAGCTACTGCCGCCGCCGCCGAGCGCCGGCGCTGTGTGCTCGGCACACAGTCCCGCCGCCCGCGGGCGACGGTGACTGTGTGCGAAGCACACAGTGCTGCCGCCAATGGCGACGGATGCTGTGTGCCTTGCACACAGCCCGGCCGCCATGGGTGGCGGCGGGCGGTGGCGGAGCACCCAGCGTGCCGGCCACGGGAGGCAGGGGTCGGCGAATTAGGGCTTCGGCCCTGTTTCAAAAAAATAAAATAAAACATAATAAATAAAGTAAAATATAAATGAATAAAGAATTTCGATTTTGTTTGTTTTGTTTTTTTTTAAAAGGTATTAATTTATATAGATATATATTTGTTTATAATATATAAATATGATATAATATGATGATATCATAATATTATATTTATATATATTTATATATTATTAAACCTTATATATATGAATATAATATGTTAAGTTAATAAATTATGATTTATGGAGATGTTTGGATAAGAGATAAATTTAAACTTTACATAACTTATTCTTATGGAAATAAAATAATATTTTATTTAAATTGTCATTTTATTCGGTGCAATAAAAAAGATGTAAATGTTAGTTGGAAATTTTACAATAATTCATGGGGTTATTTTAAAGTAAAGAAATCGACATTTTTATAAATGGTTGTAAATTTCAAAAGAAGAGACCTTAAGCTATTATTTACATGTGCATTAAAGACCTATTTTGTTTATGCAAATAGTAAGGAATAAAATATGATAAATCGAAATATATGAAATTATTAGATATGTTCTATCTTAATAGGGTTTTAAATGATGTTTTAATAGAAAATCTTGGAACCTGAAACGATCTTTTAGGGGTACTCTTTTAGATAATAATTGACTGTCGAAAATTGAACTTTCACTAAAATGATCATCACTTTGGTGTGTAATCCATGTGGTAATATAGAGTAGATAATATGATTAACAGATTGTTAAATCATTATGCCAATTTGAATTCAAGATTAATTTATTTCATCTAGATGTCTTTTAGCACAACGTTCTAAGTATAGAGAACATTTGAGAAACTTAGGATAACAAATGTCTTAGTTCACACAGATGGTTATGATCTTTAGCTTGGAACCAAAATTGAAGAGTTTAGGATTAACGAATGATTCATTGCAATCAAAGAACTTTGTTTGTCAAATGTTGGTTTATTGATAATTTTGATGTCGATTAATTATAAATTGATCAAATAAAGTTGTAATATTGAATTAAATTCTTTAATGTCGGCAAGAGGGCTTATGCATTTTCTATTCAGTAAAATTGATTGGAACATATTGTGTTCAAGTAGAAATGAGTATAGTTGATTTATTTAATGTTGAGTTGAAATTGGAGATTGATTTGTTGATCAAAGTGCTATCTATCAAGGTGTTTTAATTATAGAATATAATGGCAAAACTTAGAGAAAGCAAGGCCTTATTATCTAATGGAAATGTTTTGTTAATCGAGTAATTTTATTTACAGTATAGGATTGTAAGGCATAGAGTGATTGATTGGTCTATTCCATTTCAATGATGTTCTCTATTAAATGTCTTGGTTTTAGTATATGAAATTTCGAGTATGTGATATGTTCCTTGCGTATTCCTTGTCGTGAAAAGAAATGGGTTCGATTGTTTGATAAATGCAAGTCATGTAACTGTGTTTGACTGGGTTTAGGAAACCCGAAAATTAGTTTACTTAACTATCCGGAATGCTTGTAGTGTTATAACGCTCGCCCCTCTATGCTGGGAGAGGAGTCATTGCTGAAGTCTTCCTACTTTGGAGTTTATGCATTTGTTTGGAATGTGGCATGAGCCAATTTTTACAGATTGACAACACACTGACTTGCCTTGACACTGAGACCTTACTCCATATCTAGAACTTTAGGAGTTTAGGATGCATCAAACATTAAATAAGATTAAGTATGCCTCGCTTATGGACCCAAGGGCTTGTTGTAGACTTGGGATGAGACGGGAAGGCCTGGAATGGCAAGATCATCTATCTCGTCTTCACGAGAGGTATTTGATTCCGCATGAGTAAGCATGGGTGCCGGGAATGCGGTAGAGGCTACCAGGATACCCGTGTAGTGGGGGCCGGGGCCTAGGAAGATTCCCAGAGGATATCCCTTGATGAACTATGCGATGACACTCTTCCTAAGTCAGCAGTTTGTATATGTTCTAAGTGATACTCTTGATCTAGTCTATGTCTGGAAGCAATGTAACCTGTGGCAGTTTTGTGTGAGTCGTACCTTGAGTTGTACGTTTGACCGTGCCGTCTTGTGATGAGGCCTTGTATTTATTTTGTTACAGCTTTGTGTGACCCGTGTCTAGTGGTAGATGATCTTGGTAGGAATTCCTGGTTACTATCTCCTAGCACGGAGGGAGTGGAACCTTTTGGATTCCACGTGGTCGGGTGGCGTGCATCTTTTTCCGTTGGTTCTTCTTCATGTTCGTGTGTTCGTGAATTCCAGTGGGGAGCTCGTGGGAATCAGATTCTTCTCACACTTCATTCTTTCTGCTCTTATGGTATTTTATTACCCCTCATTTGTTATCGAGGTGGAATTTGTAAAGAGTAATCATAACTTTTGGACTTACCTCATTCGGGGAATGAGTGATGTAATCTTGTTGTTAAATGTTAATTGGAATCTCGTGGTATTTTTTTACCCTTGTTGTAATTTATCTTGAATGGAATGTATCTTGTCTCATTCCCTTAAGTGTTTAATGTTTCAGTTTATTTAAATGTTTGTTGTTGCTTGGGTTCTAAAATAATCTGTCTCGTGGCCTTAGAGGTTGTTGGCAATATGTAATCACCTTCATGTTATTTGTACTTAAAAAAAAAAAAAATTGGTACATTTAAGTGGTGAATTGCAACTTCCTCTAGGGTCGCGTGGCGGGGCATTACACTCCATCTATTTTGTCTTCATAAGCAAGAGGTATGTTACTTGTGACCTTTAAAATATTTACATTCGCATCTCTTGTTCCTTTCAATTGAATCCCATGTACAATAGATAGTGAGTGAATCTTCCCAATGGTCATAGAAGCACCATCAAATGGATCCAACACCGCAATGTTATCCCATTGGATTTTATCAATACATTTCTACAAAAACAAGAAATACACATTATATTGAGATATAAAACATTCGATAACACATAATTATTCGATAAATATTTATAAGAAACAAGAAAATGATGATAGGAAACCTGAAACAATGCACTTGACATATTAAACAAAAATTAACTTCCCGCTATTTGATACAAAATGGATGTTAGATACAAAAGGTGTCCATATGTAAGTTATATTTTCTCCCTTATTTTCATAATCTACGTATACTAGCTAATTACACTTCACTACTATTCTAACCAGCTTCTATCACATAGGTAATGATTACCCTTATTTACATAATAAAACAATCATTACTTGAATAATACTTACTTGCATGTGGTTTGATAGCACTCACCTTGAGTTCAACACCACTTCTACTATGAGTATCATGCACATTCTCATTGAGTTCAATATAATCACTATCAACATTGACATGAAGTTGTGTAGCTTTGCAGAGAGCTCTATCGACACAACCTTTTTCTTTTCATTTTGCTTTCATATAATTGTTTTGCATGTGGTTTGATCATCATGCAAAAATTAATATAAGTCAAGAATCAAAAAGCTATAAATTTTTTCCCAAAAAAACATTTTAAGCATGAAGAATGACAAAACATTGGGATAGATTAACTTACAACTTAAAGAATGCAAAAGCTATAAATTTTTGTCCAAAAAAAGAATGAAAAAACATTGGGACAGATTAACTTACAACTTAAAGAATACAAAAGCCATAAATTTTTGTGCAAAAAAACATTTTAAGCATGAATAATGAAAAAAAATTGGGAAGGATAACTGAAAACAACTATTATATTACCTCAACTTCAACAAAACTATGACTATGCTACACATTCTTGTCTAGTTCATCATGATCACTATCAATATCGACAACTCTGTTGACATCAAGGTGTTTTTGTTTTCATGCTACTTTGATAGAATTTCTCTACATGTGGTTTAACCATCATGCAAAAAATATACAAAGCATTCAGTAGTCAATAAGAAAATGCGAATTATAAATTTGTCCAAAAGAACATTTTCTGGATCAATTCAACAATAAAAAAACTGGGTTGGATTCTCCTACTCTCAAATTTCAATCTACATATTAAGAGGCATTTGTATACAGAATTTCCAAAAAAGAAGAAATGAGATCAATAGAGCCTCTTACCTCATCTAAATATGTGGAATTATGCTCATTCTATGCATAAACTATAGGATTAATGAAGGCAACCAACTATAAAACTTTCTTAGTGAGACTGTATATGCAACTCATTACATGTTGGTACCCTTCATTTGAGTTGACATGATCTAGAGAGGCTCTTACTGGGCGTCTAACAGATGGTTGTGAAATCTCTATTGATGAACTACATTTCCACTTCATCCTACTCTTAGATTTACTACAATTTAGTGAAGCCATATAATTGACAATGTCTTTTGCACCCGCTTCTCTATTATTGTTTTCCACCTAAAATATAATGTCAATTTCGACATATAGTTAGTTCAATAAAAAATTGAAATAAATAATACAACGTAAATTGAACCAAAAATCCATGCACTTACTCCAAATTTGTCCATTTTGGCCTACAACCCACCTTGGCCAAATGTATATCCAACCATCACATTATCTCTTGCTCTCTTGCCTTTGTTACTCTTTGTCAAATATTCTTTGAACAACATACTTTCTTTCAATTCCTCCCACTGTTTGGGAGATAGAGTGGAGTCTAACCTCTCTTTTCCCTCCATGATTATTTTTCTACAATTGTATCAAAAAAAATTCATCAAAAGTCTCATCTTTTGCTTGTAATATTTTCTAGAGATTTGTCCACCAGTAGTCTTAAAAGCATTTTCCATTTTTTGTATAAAATTTTCCACACTTCATGGATCTTTCTCTACAAAATTAGATTTGCAAATATCCAAATGGGCCCTACATCTTACAC
>VDFB02159259.1:0-12461 GCA_007258455.2 Sequoia sempervirens | reverse complement strand
TCCCTAAGTTTCCATTTGAGTCCTCACCGTATGCTCAGGGCCTCTCATAATAATATTTTGCTCACATTCTACCCATTTTCATCCCATAAAATCCATCTAGGTCTGAGTATTTCACATAATAGTCCATATCATCCATATTGGCATGAGATTATCAAGGTCTCCCTGACCCATAATGCATTTTTGTTTATATACTTCTGTTGTTGCCTATCGGCAAGACCTCAAGGATGTCACATCAATTGAAATTCATACGCAGGTGCCTATCGGCAGGACATTTTCATTGTCTCGGCAACTCAAAAGGATATTTCATCCCCCTGAGTCTCCATGTGGGTCTTACCTTAGGCACTTTTTCCTCTTTTCATGATATTTTTACCCATATTTTGGTCGTGTAACCCCATGGAATCCATCGAGTCATGCATTTTTCATGTTGTGGCCCATATCGACATAAGTCTATCTAGGTCTCCCCGACCCATGTTGCTTGTATGTTAACATATGTTTGCTGCAGGTGATCGGCAGGACTTGTTCATTGTTACAGCGATCGGCACTCACCTATTGGTTTCTATTAGCATGACATTCACATGGTTTCGGCGACCGAGGAGGAACCTATCAGCGAGAGTTAAGCAATATTGGAATAGGATTTCAGCGAAGCAGTTATGTCTTGCCGACATGGGGTTTTCATTAGCATGTTCTCGGGGAGAGTCTTACCGAACGACTCAATGAAGGATTTCTTTGGCCAAACATATTGCTTCTAGTGTGAGGTCATAGCGAACATACATTGTCACACCGATCGGTGGTGAGAGGATGGATATCGGTAAGAGTCAGTGCTATCGAGGTGAGGTCTTGGTGAGTGACCTTTGGTCTCGCTGACTTTACTGTTGGGGTTTCAATCAAAGGACATTCGGTAAGACTTATGTTGTTTCAGAATATTGTCCCAACGAATACTTTAAGTCTCACCGATAGAACACAATGAGGGCCTTTGTCGGTATAGGATTTGACATGTCTTGTCGATACACAAGATGAAAGGATACATCTCGGTAAGAGTTAGGGCTTTCGAAGTAATGTCTCAGCGAGTGACCTTTGGTCTTGCCGATAGAACACAATGAGGACTCTGTCGGTGAGAAAATCAGAATGTCTTGGCGAAGGTGAATAAAACAAGGATACTGCTCAGTAAGACTTGTATGACTTCGGTGTGTGATCTTGGCGAAGTGCCCGGGCTCTTGCTGATGGAATGCGAAGGAGACTTCATCGGCAAGAAAACATATATGTCACAATGATTCAAGATGAATGAAGATTTTCGGTGAAGCAAAGTCTAATCTTTGAGATGTCTCTCCAATATCTCAAGGTTATAGCGAAACGGATGAGGTGAGGAGGCACGTTCGGCGAGAAAATTTCTTATGTCCCAGCAACTGGGAGATGGCATTCGGGGTGACTCTTAGTATAATGAAGCATTATCTACATGATGTTTCCCAGACTCCATGAGGTCACAACGAAACACAAAGGAACACAAGGATACTTCATGAATTCGGTGTAACAAACAGAATGCTACGACGACATGCAAAAGGCAAAAGAAGCATATCGATGAAACATAATGTAATCTAAACGACATCTCCTTGACTCAGATATGTCACAGAAAAACAGAAAGAACCAAGGGGACTTCTAACGATTGAATTTCCTTCGGCATAACTACGCGATATGTCTCGTCGACTGTGTCATTGATGATTAATAAAATTCAAACAATGTGACCAACATGTGAGTTCATAAAATACCGTTGTAACTAAAGGGGTCTCGGTGTGAAGTCTCAGTGATGAACGAAAGTCTTGCCGACTGCTGATCACTTTGGAGAAAGTCTTTGAACCTCGGTATGATCTCTTGGTGAAAGATGATAGTCTCGCCGATGTAAGTTCTATTGTCAATGTGACTTTTGAACCTCGGTATGAAGTCCTGGCGAAAGCGATAAGTCTCGCCGATTGGTGGATGCACACGGATTAACATGAAGGCTCGACATGAGGTCCTGGCGAGAGCGAGTCTTGCCGAAGGGAAAACTGAAGTTGATGCAATGAGTGAACTCGATATAACCTCTTGTCAATTGTAAGGACTCTCAAGGTGATATCGAATGTTGACTGTGTTGGCATCGAGGAGACATGGAAAGTGTCTCATCGATATGCCAACACAGCTTGACATGGTTATTGTAACGCGAGCGTGTTATTAACCAGTAGAGATATGTTCATTTAGGATTAAATAACGCGCTCTTGTTATCATTAAAACAGTAAAAAATCATAGTATACCTATGATGTCGGCCCACATTCTGCATATTCTCCTAGTTTTGCGTGTGCTCCAACAAAAAGTAGCTTTTTGGTGATTGAGTGAAGTGTGCATGCATGATTTTGAGATTCCATCACCTTTTGAATGTTCTTTCCATCACCTTTGCATGAAATAGTAGAGTTTTCACGTTGAGAGGCATATAATATCAATTCAAGTTTGAATTATAGTGATAATTGATATACAATTGAAATTTGGAGGGGAACAAGCTTTTGAAGAATTAAAATTTTTGAGGAGTTTGAGGAAGGAAGAAGCAAAGGCTGCATAATTTGGTAGAACTCCTCTATTTGAAACTTTGCTTTTTTAGGTATGTGAAATCTATGTACATTTTCTTTCATTCTATTATGGCTTGCTTTCATTTTTGTTGTTTAGGTTATTTCATGTTGATCAAATTGTTTGTTTGTGATGCAATATCAAATTGCCAAGCCACTCAACAACATCATTTCTTTAGGGAACTTCCTTCCCAAATCAATAAAGAGTAAAAGATCAATTTATACAAACTTTGTCAAATTCATCCAAAAGGAAACTACTTTCATTCAACCAAATCCATTTATTTCATTTCAAGTTATAGGAGTATCGGTAACCAATTCACCATCTCCATATAGCAAACCATTTTTCAGAATCAGCTTTCAACTTTGTTCTTGTCATAACAATACAACAATCACTCATCAACTCAACTTACCCTTCAGAACTTAAAAGCTTAAATCAACCACCTTTGTTCCTTAGACCTGCAATCAAATATCATCCTGGCCATTTAAGATATCTTTGCTCAAATCAACACATCCATCATCCTATCTTGACTTAAACACCATTTGTAACAACAACAAGCAACATTAGTTTAACATTGTCATCAGACCTTTAAAATACCAATTTCATCATGTTTTGATTGTGTATTCAATATGTCGGTATAGACACACTTTGATGCTGCTTGCCTTTTCTGTCACTGCTTATTGGTAATGCTTTTGATGAATTTTTCCAAAGCATCCATAGCTTTTAAAACACTGTTTTAGGCTTTTAGCCATAGCAACAAGGAAGCCGGCGTTTGATAGAATGCTTTTGGTAACATGTATGATAAATGTACTAGCATAGAAGGCAACATAATTTGAAAAAAAATACCTCAAAATGTGGTATCATGGTGATGGAATGCCATGAAAATCCACAACGATTGCTTGTCACCTGTACTGATCGAAAGAGGGGATGGGACTTTAAAATTCAAAATAAAAGTTTCAGGATTACAATGATGCAATCTCAAACACTCTTCCGGAGGGCACCCTAATGGAGACAAGCCTCAATAGTGCACTTATAACTTAGATGTTCCCTAATGGACCCAAGCCTGGTGATGCCGAGATAAAAACTTCTTTGGGCCTGGTTTCCAAGGCTGGCCTGGCAGAAAGAGCTCGCTTTTGCACCTTGACTAGGCTTTAGAACGCTGGCTTCTAGCGATGGTTTTGACTTTTCCGCTCAACTTCCCCAAAGGTCCCTCAATATAATGACTGATTCAGATGTGATTCATGATGATACACAACATATCAAATCATTTATGGCACTTGTTCTGGATCAAACCTACCAAAATTTGTTGTTTCCTCAAATTTAAGGCCTAATTAGCCCACTTTTTCAAAGAAACCCCTCTCTAAACTTATCCCCTGACTATGAAACTTTCAAAAGTGTTTTAAAATGTTCCCAAACCAAATATTTTCAAGGTATTAGTCTTCTTTGACACCCTCAACACCCTAAATCACAAAACCCTCAATAAATTGCTCCAAAACTAGGGCCTCTTGAAAATTAGCTTTCCCAGCACTTCCAGAACCTTCTCTTGGACTTTTCACCAATAAAATAAACATATATACCTTTAAACTTCAGGAAACTCACTGCGGTTGATCTCTTGCTGCTACACTTGCAGGCACCATTTTTCATGCCCTTTCGCGCTAAAACTGGGTGCTTTAAGATCTCTTTCCTGCACAATAAATTGAATTTAGAATCCTATTACGCCATCATTTAGATATGATCCATTTCACAAGTTTTCAGTCACACTCTCCATGAAATGAGATCATTTATTCATGAAGACTCAAAACTAATTGAAAAATGCGTACTTTTGAGGGCCCGGTCCGACAATATAACACAAGAAACTGATTCCCAACATTATTCAGGTCATTAAAAAGGTTAAATGCATGTAAATACAAGTTATTAAACCATCCAAATGAGCATGACACCAAAAGGAATTAGAGATTCATCAAAAAAACTCAAGAAAATGCAAAAAGATTGAAGTTTTTATTGATTTTCTGTAGCAGTCCATACAACACTTGCAATATCAGCCAACCCTCCATACAAATGCTTTCTCCAGGCTTATAGACTCATCCTACAACTGTCCCAACTGATTAGAATTGATTTTATTACATTATTGTGATTAAAACTCCTAAAACTCACTTTTCCACCCAAAGTTGGATTTCAAAAATTTGAATTTCCAACATTGCAATTTATTAACTCCTATTAACTATAAAGCTTCCAAAACTATTACATATCATCATTCAACCTTATTTAACCTAATTAAAACATCATATACCTATTTAAACTCCTAGAACATCCTTGTTCCATTTACAAGTCAATTTGGTCCTATGGTCCTTATCAGGACCCTTAGGACTTTTGATCTTCCTGTTACACTCATCCATGCCAAATTCCATTATAGGATTCAAAATGCTATAATTGATGCTCTGGAAATGTTTATAGGCCTTCAAGACCCCTACCATCTCCTAACTCTCCAAATGATCCTCAAGGAGCTTGGGTGCTTCTGCACCATCATGGCATTCCACCACCATGAGACCACATTTCTTTGAGGCATTTTTTTCAACAGTTCATTCCCTTGTCTATGCTATTGCTTACTATTATGCTATGGTAGATTTTTTCTAAGCATCCATAGCTTGTTCAAAAGCACCTGTTTTAGGCTTTTAGCCATAGCAGCAAGGCAATGAACTGTTTGGCTAAATGCTTTGATCGACAAGTATGAAAAATGTGTTAGCATAGACAAGGCAGTGAACTCTTTGAAAAAATGCCTCAAAGAAATGAGGTCTCATGGTGATGGGATGGCATGACGAATTCCATGACAAGAAAATTGCTATGGATTGTCATGGCATTCCATCACCATTGAGAACACATTTCTTTGAGACTTTTTTTCAAATAGTTTGCTGCCTTTTCTATGCTATTGCTTATTAGTATGTTTTGATAGATTTTTTCCACAAGCATCCATAGCTTTTTTGGAAGCACCTATTTTAGGATTTTAGCCATAGCAACAAGGAAGCAAACTATTTGATAAAATGCTTTGGTAAACATGTATGATAAATGTAGTAGCATAGATAAAGACAGCGAGCGTTTGAGAAAAAATGCCTCAAAAATGTGGTCGCTGGTGATGGAATGCCATGACAATCCACAACAATTTGCTTGTCATAGCATTCAACCACCATGAGACCACATTTCTTTGAGGCATTTTTTTCAAACAGTTCATTCCCTTGTCTATGCTATTGCTTACTATTATGCTATGATAGATTTTTTCTAAGCATCCATAGCCTGTTTGAAAGCACCTGTTTTAGGCTTTTAGCCATAGCAGCAAGGCAATGAACTGTTTGGCTAAATGCTTTGATAGACAAGTATGAAAAATGTGTTAGCATAGACAAGGCAGTGAACTCTTTGAGAAAATGCCTCAAAGAAATGAGGTCTCATGACCTGAGGGAATGCCATGACAATCAAAAGCATTTGATTGTCATGGCATTCCAGGTCAATATGAGACTTTTACTTTTGAGGCATTCTTTTCAAAGAGCTCATTGCCTTGTCTATGATATTTTACTATTATGCTTTGATAGATTTTTTCCAAGCATCCATAGTTTGTTTGAAAGCATTTCGTTTTAGGCTTTCTACCTTACAGCAACAAGGCAAATAATTTGAACTATTTGACAAGCTGGTAGAGCCATGTATGAAAAATGTGGTAGTATAGACAAGGCAAATAACCTGCTTTTGAAAAATTCTCAAAGAAAATGTGGTCTCATAGAATGCCATGAAAAACCAAATGCAATTGGCAGCTACTTCCTAGTTATTTGTTATGCAATGTGAAGTAATTGTATAACTGCTTAAGTTGACTTTGTAAAAACTATATTGTAATTGAGATTTTGTCATCTTTCAGCATCTAGTTATTAGTTATGAAATGTGAAGCAATGATTTTAGTTTGAAAGATGTGCAATGCAATGTAATCAATGTTATGAATATAAACTACAAAAATCTATTTTTTACTAAGTTACCAGTTCAGTTTTGGGTTTGAGATCAGGTTCGAGAACCCGGCTTACGGGCTTGGGAATTTTTTTGGGGTTGGATTCATTTTGCTCGGGTCATACAAAAACATATAAAAATTAGAAATATATACATATTTGCAGCAATAATCAAGTTCAGAATACACCACCATATTAATAGTCAAATAACATAGCAAAAATACACCACTACTTTCATAGTGAAATATTAAAATATTAGTGATCTACTCAAATGTCATGATACAAAATTATAAATTAAAGTTCAAACATAAAAATGTCAAGTTTTTACAATCAACCATTATTGATCATTGATCAATCTGAAAAGTGTGAACATTTTTCTGTGTGGAAGGAAAACAAGAAAACAGTGTTACATAACTATTTACATTGTGAAAGAGCCAAAACCTTTTTCTTGCAGATCGTAGAAGAATATCAGTGATTTTTTGGGTGTCCTTGCCTTGGAACGGAACTATCCTGAGCCATGAATGATTGACCAAGAACTGTGAGAAAGAAATAAGATAAATCACATGCAACTTGTTGCAATTTCTTTCCTTGGGAAAAAGGGTAAAGTTTTCTTTTCAGGGAGAATATCCTTTAGAGTTTGAACGCATTGATAATTTTCAAGATAGACTTCTAAGCCAAATATGTCATATAGGTTTGAAGCTTTTAGGTTAAATTTTTTCTTCTTAAAATTTTGTTTAAAATTCAAGATGCAGGCTCTCCTCCCTTAGGGAAGAGAAGGCCTATCAAACCTAACACTCTTATGCAACACTTTTTAAGTTCTTGTTGATGCAGTATTAGATGCGAAGTTTCAAAATAGGCATGGTTATATAAATTCTCATCTCACAACTATCATTGCATCAAATTAAGAATTTTCAATCCTTTATGGTCTAGACAAGAGAAGTATGGAGTAGTGTTCCAATGCTAAAGTCTTATTGTGAATCTCTTTGCTATGAGTGGTTCAAAAATGAGGAACCTGTCTTCTGCACCAAATGAGAAATATTCACAATATGTGCTATGAACGAATAAGTCCATAAGATCGAGTATGCAAGAACTGAGAATTGAAAAATTGGCTTGCATTTGACTTCCAAACACAAATTTTCACACTTTTCGATGTTCACACGTAAGTCAACAAATATATGTGTGTAAGTTGTAAAGCATACACTTGAATACACATAACTCATATCTATTGAACCATGAAATTATAATTTGCAAATATGGACACCATCGATAAAAAGATTTGTATTAAGCAAATAGCCTTGTACGCATACATCAATATATATGTCGATATAAGTATAAAATATAGTTACAAAATAGCCATATAGGCTTACGAGAATGCCATATAGGCATTCAATGTCAAATATATCCAATACAAAATATGTACAAAATTGCCATGACGGCATACAACAAAGGGCTCTGTGCATTCAAAATTCATTTCTTTCCATGCTCTGGTTCAAATACAATTTTCTTTCCCTTTGCTGGGCAATCCGATGGCGATAAGTCTGTCACCCATTTCTGTTGTGCTCGAGGAGTGCTCCTGCTGCTCCTCCTATTGTTTAGCTTTTGGTGAAGTTTCAACTGTTACAATAAGAAGTAAAGACATTAATATATAGAAATTACATTATAAAAATTAATATATTTAACAAAATAATCACTTATGGCCATCTCACGATCACTCTCCTCAATGGAAATATTTGCACGCCGATGCTCAGGCGTGCTCAAGCCCTATATAAACCATCCAAATAGGAATTAAACTATGAATCAATAATGGTTTAATTTTTCACTAGAACTAGTTCATCTATAACAATGAATGTAAATTGAAATTTAGTAATTTGCCTCATACCTCCCCTATTAGAGCCATCGAGGATTGTATAGCGGAGGAAACACCAATATCCATTTCCCTCGTAATGTTTGGCAGTGTTTTTATCACCAACATTTGAAAATAAAACAACAAATTATTCAATCACAAAAAAGTTACAATAGCAATCCATGTGATGACTTATAATGTATGAGATCTAATGAACAAAATTTTGAGTACAAGTATTAAACAAATATATTTATGATTATTAGTTATCGAATTTGAAGTAATGCTTTTATTTTGAATGATCTGTGTAATGCAACGTAAGGTTAACAATATGAATTAAACTACACAAATCTATTAAACTTAGAATTCATTAATTTTAAGTTCTCTTTAAATTCTATATTATCTCCGTGAACGTTTGATCAAATCTATTGGCACTCGGAGGTGTTTCCTTGAAACCTCCAACAATACCCTATTCAACATCAAAAATCACATATTAAAATACCATTCGTGAAACAATGCTATTAACACATGTAATAAATTTATAATTGTTTACTAACTTTACATACCCCACCGATAGGTGTACTGCAAAAATAAGTAGGTGGATGACTAGTGTATCCAGTCTCTACACTGTGACCCTGCAATTTTATTAAAATAATAAAACTAAATTAGATAATCTTGCATTTCACAGTCGAAATTTAATAAATTAAATTCAATGAACATGTTGAATTTTACCTGAGTGTCAATGCCATATGCATCATGCAAAATGTCATCCGTCCTCTCCATCCCCGTAGATGCATAAGGATCAAGCTGCGTAGTAGCATATGGATCCTACGTAACACCCTCTTGAGTGTTGGTAGGGTCATACAAACAAGTCACCCAACAAGATTGACACACATGGGTTCGAAGGCCACCACCTGAAGACTCCCCTGGATGGTGCTGTACAATAGGGCTAGTGTGATAGATGACACTCTGGGTCAAAGTTGTGATCGCCTGCAATGTCTCTATGTTGACACTCTCCTTCGCAATGGCAGGCATCACAAACTGCTCACGAGGTGACCTAGCGAGAGGTCATCTCCCTTGCCGCGTAGGATCCGGCTGTGCACCGGGCCTATCCTGAGCTGACCCCCCACCTCTCCCCTGGAACTCCTTCATATCAAAATAATTTGGGATTTGGTTTAATACAAACTTATTGTATAGTTTCCTAAGAAAATATTGGGCGACTTCACAATTATTGCACGGTGGGTAATCAAAGACCATATACCATCTTTCATAAAAATGGTTCTTAATCTCTTGGTGGTGGCACCAACGAATAGGAAACTTCTTTACATTGAGGGTAAGATTTTGATTTGTTTTAGGGTTAGTGAATAGAGAGCACAAATCACCTTTAGTAATTTTTAAATCTTTTACTTGTTTATATGATAATTTGTCTGCATAATATGCCCTAGCTGTTTGCCTCTTATCTTACCATCTAGATATTTATTGGGTGATTGCATCTAATTTTTTAACATGTCTTTCAATGAATTTACTAGAAGCATTCTTTCTGTGGTTGAAGCATTTGGATCACTCAACCTACTGATAAGATCCTCAAGTTGTTTTCTATTGTTCTCAATTTCACTCCTCAAATTTTCTTGAGTGCCAGAAGGGAATTGAGAGAATGGTGGGGGAGGTTGATTTTGTTGAGGATTTTGCTGTTGAGGATTTACCTCCTCTTCTTGTTGAGGATTTGCAGGATTTCCTACAGATTTTAAAAAAAAAATCAAATCTAACCTAAAACAAACAAAATCAATTTCAAACTAACAAATTCAAAACAAATAGTAAACAATACTTACCTCCTGCATCTCTTCGTCATCGTGGCACCATATTTGTAGAAAAAATCCAACTGTTCTTGATGAAATTTGCAGAAGTCCTTCCTCCTAGAACGCGAGCACGAAATTGAGGGTTTTTGGCCTCGGGTAGAGCTGAGAAACAGTGAAAAGAAAATGATACACATTTCAATTTTTTTTTCTTTTAAAAGCACATAATGCACTCGCATTATGTGTTTCCCCATTTTTTTCCCATTTGGCCACAAAAGTGCGACCAACTTCATGCACCCGCCCTATTTAGCTATAGTATAAATAATGATTTGATGCTCCTTCTTCAGGAGGTTGCACGATTTGACATTGTACTCTCATTCTCCAGTTTTAGTAATATAGACAGACACATTACTCTTTGTATGCATGATTTACAGTGAATAAAATAAAGTTTTGAGTTTGAGCATCTGAATTCTTGTTAGTTTAGATGATACTTATCCAAGGGGACCAACTTGGTGTGTAATTCGTTCTCTTAGTTTAGCATTAACTTAGTATTATTTGTTGTTTGATACTTAGTTAGAAATCTGGCATTGACTATTCCTACAACCACTAGAATTCCATTTTGTGACTGTTCCTACAACCAAAGTAGATAGAGTAGCCCCTATCTGTCACATTGATTTTTATTCTTGCTTTGCATTTCAGCTTAAGCATAGTTGTTGGTTGATGTTCAAAATTTTCTCCACTTCCTTTCAACAATTTACTTTCAATATTGTGTTTCTTAGCTGTAGAATGCAATGACTACTTTAGCCCCTAGTGCACATACAGTACTGACCCATTTCAAGTTCACGTCCTTGGGTTGACAAGTTAAATGCACCTTTGTGATGATTGAATGGCTATTCAAGTTAGATGTCTAGTTTCTGAATCAAGGCTGCAAAGGCTTAGTTATGAGATCATTGTAGGAGGCCAATAGGTGTCATCTGGCCAGGGAATCCCAACTCCTGGTAGAGAAATATCCACTATGTCAATATCATTAACTAGAATTGATGCCTTGAATACCTCCCTTAGAAGTACCAAGCACCTTTCCTTTGTAAAATTTAAATCAAGGAGGGAGGTGAGAAAATGGGATGAAATGTCTGAATTTTCCCTAGTTCTATTGTGCAAGAAGCAATAGCTCCTTCCTAGCACCATCCTTACTACCTCCAAGCATAGGATGTCCTTGTTGAGGCATATGTTCTTCAACTGTTGGTTTGAGATGTAGCCTAAGAAAGCTGCTTCTTTCTTGGAGCTCTTTAGCTTGATCGACATATCCATGTTTTTAGCACCATTCCACTTCCTTGGCTTCAAATAAATAGAGATCCAACCATTGATATCCATTAATGCTCCGACTGATTGCATTAAACTTCTCCGTCCTATCAGTTAGTCTTAGTTATTTTCCTTCGATTGGCCCCCAATCTTCGCATGAATTTCAGTACCAGGTCCTGTGGATGTTCTCAAGAATCCTTAATGTGAGTACTCTACCTATCATCATTTTTACTATTGTGTGTATATCCCAAAAAAAGTTTGTACCACACCCTTATTTTCCTTCCGTATCAATCTATCCAAGCACTTCTAGCTAACATCTCCATCATATCACATTTAATTGCTTTGATCGTGAGAGCTCATTGGTAGCGAGGCCCAATAGATTTGCCTCCTCTGACTTGTTTGAAAGGCCCATATGCCCGATCTAGCCAACTCTATCCTAGAATATGAGCAACTAATTAGCATATGGACCAGGTTCTGCACAACCTCCACTCCATCATTTGCTAACAGGTCTGCCTTAGAGTTCCCTTCCCTGTATATGTGGTTTACTATTTTTCTTTCAAAAGATAGCATCAATTCTAAGGCTTTGGAGAGTAGAGCTTGGAGTTTCCAATTTGAGATCTTCCCAGTTCTTAGGGCATTTATGACTAATGTCAATTCTCCTTCAATGGAAATATTTTGTAGTCCAAAGTCTTTACAAAGTTTTAGCCCATGTATTATTGCTCTAAATTCAACCTCATTTTTTGTTCCTTCAGGGAGTTGACTGGCCGATGAAGAGATTGTGCTCCCTTGCAAGTCTTTGATGATGCAGCCAGCTTTAGAGGGGTCCATATTTCTCTTAGGGGCCCCACCAAAGTTTAGTTTGTGCCAACCATACGGAGGGGGGACCCAAACCACAGAAGCATGGGCTAGCCTAGATTCTATGCCACCACGACTAATCCAATGAGGTACCCTGAGAGAGGGAAA
>VDFB02159257.1:0-11335 GCA_007258455.2 Sequoia sempervirens | reverse complement strand
CAGACATTACATGTTGGCACATAAAATAAAACTCATCGCCAAAATTGATCCTCTCAAGTATCTACTATCAAAGGCAATGCTCACAGGAAGAATGGAAAAATGGGTGATGATACTATCAGAATACGACATTGAATATGTTGAGAGGAAAGCAATCAAGGGACAAGTCATTGCATACCAACTGGCAGAAGCACCTATCTATTCTGAGAATCCTCTTGTCTCAGAGTTTCCAGATGAATCCATTTTCAATCTCAACGTAGCTAACCACTGGAAACTATACTTCGATGTCTCATACACATAGTATGGATCAGGAGTTGGTGTCTGCTTCATCGCCCCACAAGGGGATTGCATACCAAGGTCTTACAAACTGGCATTTCCTTGCACTAATAACATTACGAAATATGAGGCTTTAACCATAGGGCTCAAAATAGCAGTGTAGTGGAACATCATAGCTCTCAAAGTATATCGAGACTCCCAATTGATCATAAATCAAGTCAATGATGAATATCAGACTAAGGACGACAAGCTCACTCCATACAAGAAATTGGTGGAGACTCTAAAAGAATCCTTCATTGAAATCACATTTGAGCAGATACCTAGAGCCAACAACAGAGCAGCAGACGCCATGGCAACAATTGGGTCCCTCCTGGACATCCCCAACAATGTTCCAAAATATGAATTCCTGATAGAGCAGCTTGTCATGCCCACATTTGAGGTACCAGAATCAGAATTTGTGTGTGAAATCGTTGGTCCCGGTGATCATTGGTACCACGTCATTTACACATACCTTTGTATAGGAGTCATACCCGTCAACCTACCTTCAAACCTAAAGCAAACCTTTGTTAAAAAGGCATCCAGATTTGTCATCCTAGGTGATACCCTATATCGTAGGAGCATAGAAGGAACCCTACTACGCTATTTAAACATTGAGGAGGCATTAACCGCTCTAACTGAAGTTCATAACGGTATCTGTGGTTCACACTCGAGTGGAATGACCATAGCCAAGAAATTGCTGAGGATGGGGTATTATTGGCCCACAATGGAAAGAGAAGCACATGATCATGCCAGAAAGTGTCTACAATGTCAGCAACATGGGGACCTCATTCATGCTCCAGCTCAAGAGCTTCATCCTATCATCACACCATGGCCCTTTTCGCAGTGGGGAATCGATCTCATTGGGAAAATCACACCCACCTCATCTAACGACCACAAATTCATCATAACCGCAACTGAGTACTTTACTAAGTGGGTGGAAGCCATACCCATGACATACATAGCTAGGAAGCAGATTTCAAAGTTCATTCTGAACTATCTCATATGCTGCTATGGTGTTCCACAAGCCATTATCTCAGATAATGGGACACCATTCAAGAATCAGGATGTCTGTGACTTGTTCGAGAAATTCAAAATCCAACATCGCTTCTCTACCCCATACTATCCCCAAGGAAATGGCCAAGTAGAAGCTACAAACAAGACCATTCTAAAAATCCTCAAGAAAATAGTCAATGGCACAGGTCGTGACTGGCACCTATAGCTTAATCCCGCCCTCTGGGCCTATCGAACCAACATCCGAACACCCACTGGTGCCACCCCCTTCTCCTTGGTCTACGGATCAGAAGCGGTACTCCCCATTGAGATCGAGCTCCCATCCCTCAAGATATCACTGCAAAACCTCATCACATATGAAGAGTATCGGGTATCAAGACTAAATGAGCTAGATCTACTAGATGAGAGACGTATAGATGCTTTAAATCATTTGCAAGTCTATCAGAATAGACTCAAATGGAGCTACAATAAGAAAATTAGAAGCAGGACTTTCCAAGTCGGAGAACTGGTCTTCAAAGAAAATCAGAAGAATGTCCCAAACCCAAGCAGCAAAGGCAAATTTGAACCCAATTGGTTGGGACCATTTGTCATCACAACAAGTTACAAATCAGGGGCATATCAGTTATCAACACCCGAAGGGGAACCTCTGCAAGAGCCCATCAATAGCTCTCATCTCAAAAAGTTTTATGCCTAAATCTTTCAAGGTATAGAACCAAAAAATCCAAAAAAAATAGAAAATGTCCTGAAAAAATGGTTACTTCAGCGAAAACCTGGCAAACAGGCGCCTTGGTGACAACAAAAAAATCAAAAAACCAAAAAATCCAAACAAATTAGAAAATGGATCAAAAAATAGTAAAGAGAAAAAATCGTACTCTAGTGAAAACCACTTTGGTGGCACTTTCTTGGCAAGTACCTTTGGTGCAACCTCGCCAGCGCCTTTATGGTCAGCACTTTCCATCCACCAGATCTTTTACGGGCTGCCTTTACATCATCATCCATTTCGCCTATCATCCATCACATTCAAAAGTCTCCATCCATCACTCATCCATCAGATTCACAATTCATAGCTGGTCCCCGTGTTCGCATTCATGATCCCCTTTATCATTGAGATTTGACTGATATTTAAAATCAGTTATTAAATTCAAAATAAAACATCAAAAAATTCAAACATCAAAAAAAGTACAAAATCCAAAAACATCAAAATCATCAAAAAATCCCAAAACGGTCAAAAAGTCACTAAGAGATCAAAACAGAAGCCGCCTTGTCGAACTACGCTGTCTCGAAGCTTGAACGTAGGGCAAGGTTGATCTTTGATCATCCCTCGGTGACACACTTAGGTCACTCTTTTAGGAGTCTATCATAATAAGCCGACACCCATCATGTATATCGCCATTTGTAAATTGGCCAAGTCATCACCAAATCCACACGCGGGTCTCGCGATGTATAACGTAGGCAAGGCTAATCTGTTGATCAGCCCCTGAGGCCCCTAGGATAGATCTTTAGGTTAGTCTCTTGGTCAAAATCTCAGAAAAACCCCAAAACATTGGAAAATCAAAAAAATCAAAACATTTGAAAATCTTGAAAATACCAAAAACAACATCAAAATGATCAAAAACATCCAAATATTTGAAAAAATCCATCCGCCTCATCTCGCTTACACCCGCAATAAATACCACTCATAATAAACTGATCGTCATCCTCAACCTTTGGTGAAACAGTTAGAAACAAGTCTAGCAGCTTAAAAGTAAAACTCAAAAACGTCAAGTCTCAAGTTTAAGTCAGTACGTAAACAAGTTGGTCAATTCTTTTGTGTCAATAGTCCATCATCCAAATAGTCCCATATCAATCATCTGATAACATCATGTCCTAGGATGAATCCTTCCTACAATGGGCATTATTTATTAGAAAGAGCACTTTGGATAAACGAAATGACGTGCCGCCATCCACTAACATGTCCTAGGATGTATCCTTCCTACAATTGGCATTATCTTTTGGCAATAGTTTCGGTTCTTATCCTTTAAAAACACATTCCCTTTTGGTTAGCGGTATTGAAGAACATCAACTTGTTTGTGTGCTTTATCTTTGTCTTTTGACTTAAGTATCTTATTGCGCTCAGTCCAAGGACCTCTCGATGATATCTGAACGAAGGATTTAGAGAGATAGGAATGGGGCAACGATCATTATCCTTTTGTTTGCTATGCTTGTTGGACATTCTTGTAAAATAACCTTGGCGAATACTTTCTTGGTTAGATATGTATAGAGGATGTTTTGACAGCCTTGTTGATCATTGCATCGGGATCGGTTATACCTTTCCCAAAGCGGTCCGAGGTGTTTGAAACTTCTAAAGTACATCCTAGCAACGCTGTGATGTCAAGTGTGAACAAGAATAATTCTATCTATTTGTCGAGTCAAAGTCCATCACACTGGTACCACGCCATCCCGTCCTTTATACCTTGATGTACCGCATTTATGTGTGCTATCAAACATAAGGTAAGTGACCCTTTTGTAAATCCCAATCCTTGATAAGCAAATCATCCATCTATCATCATCATTTCTCATCATCATCTCTCATAATGTTGGCTTGTTGGATCCTCTTGTCATCATCTAATTTCTTCTTTTCCGCACTAACATCGCGTCATGAATAGTTAATCATCATCACCAATGCATCCACAAACCATCAGTATTATGCATATCATCTCACATGCATAATCATCATCATAATATAGATCTGTTAGTCTAAGCATCTCATAAATCATCACATTTGTATAAATCATACATTTGCATAATCACAGCATATCATCATCATAATATAGATTTGTTAGTCTAAGCATCTCATAAAATCATACATTTGCATAATCATGGCATATCACATCATCAATCTCATCCATCTCACATCATATCATCATTTAAGTTGTTTAAGATAATATAGATTTGTTATTCTAAGCATCTTAAAATCATCTCATTTGCATCATCATCCATAACCATCCAGTTTGAACCTCTTTATTGCGAGATCGACCTCAAATAGAATCTTTTCGCTCGATCTCTCGAGGGGGCAATGTACTAGTTGTTAGAATCCAAGATCACCTGCATGCAAGATGGATACCTGTCACATGCAAAAGATATGAAGAACCAAAATATGCTCTGTAAAACCTCTCAGTAAAAATGCATTAAGAGAATCAATTATTACAAAGTGATCAATCCTTATGAAGGAGATCAACAAACCCTAAAAAGGGAAACCCTTGTGTGCACACTTAATAATTAATTATTAATTATTAATGTGCCTAAGTTTAGCTTAAGTAAAAAAGAGGAATAAGTGACTTAATTAAATAATCAATGTGATGTAATTAATTAAGTAAAACAACTTATTACTCTAACACCCCCCCTTAAGATGAACTTAGGAAGTAGCTAAAACACTAGAAAAAGATGCATGAAAGCAAAGATGGGTCCCGACAAACAAGGCTAAGTAAGGTACCCATGTACAAACAGAAGATCTCTATAAAGAGGAGAAATAGAGAAAACCTCGTGGGAACAAAACTCTACTCCAAGAAAAGATCAAAGGTGATTGAAGGACTGAAAAGCCTCCAAATCAAGGAAATGTCCTGAAAAAGAAGAACATGTAGAACATCACAGAAGCATGAAGAAGCTGCAAACTCTGTCAAAAGATGACTGCTATGGTGCCGAAGAACCTCCTCTGAAGATATGATGATCAGGATCAAGAAGACAACAATCTACATGAGTGCCCCCAACGACACTACTCGAATCAGATGGAAAACAAAGGCAAAACATCTGGAACAAAAATACAGATGGCACAAGTACCAATAGTCTGAAGAACATTAATCAACTGAGAATGGAAGATCCCTTCCAAGGCGAAACCAAAGAAGCATTAACACCAACAGTAGAAACCCCCCCATAATGTTGAAAAGGGAGAGGCGTGACAGGTACACTGAAACTGAATGCCAGAAAGTAGTGCATGAAGAGGAACCAAGAGCATCTGAAAGTGCACAAGAAAGCACCTGCAACTGAAAAAGTGGTGTGCAAAACAAAGCACACATATGAGGCTGGAATCATATGGATCCACTGTTGTCGTGGAGGGACACTCACCGGACAAAGGTGTGATGGCAAAACAAAGGCACTACACAACCCCCCCATGGCACTTTATAATACAGTGCGAGTACAAAATATGGCACAAAGTGATGTGCAAGAAACCCAATACTACACATACAATACTGAGGCACTTTATCTCAGTGCGTTTACAAAAGAGAAATACATGCAATGTGAGCCCATAATGTCTACAATGTCCAAATAGGACAACATGCATAAATCTGAGAAAGATACAGAAAAAGTACATGGACAGCAATATAGAGCTCCTCAATACCTTTCCAACGCCGCAAACGAGGCGAAAATTGGACATCGTGGCAAAAAGTTATGAGCTCGGAAGTCCAAAAAAAACATCTGACTTCAAACAGCAATAAATGCATGAAAACAGTAAAATACTAAAAAATAAACAGCACTACTGGAAAGTGCTCAAAACCAGCTTTCCGGCGATATCTCGTTTGCCCGATTTCGATACCGTATGCCCAAGTTATGGCCAAAAGAAAAAAAACTGCTCTTTTAGGAAAAACTAGGGTTAGGAGGGGGCAAAGAGGCCGTACGGACGATGACGTCATGCTGACGTCACCCATTCACGAGCTTAAATTTGATGGCCGTCTGGCCGTCGCCGCAAAAATTGGCCCCCCTGCAAAATGAAAAAAAATTTGGGCCCTTGGTCCTGTGGGCGACCAGGGGCTGGCGGGCTGGTATCCTTCGGCGGAGCTCCCGGTTCTCCATGTGGCCGAGGGCTGGGCGCAGGGGCCAGATCTGAGCTCCTGGTTCCTCATATGACCGGCGCGGAGCGGAGGAGGAGCCCACGGGGGCAGATCTCTGGCTGGTGACGGGTTGGTTGCTGCCGCCCGGTGGCCGCCGCTCCTGGTGGCCGCTGGGTGGCGTGGCGGTGGCCGCCTGCCTTCTGTGCGGGCGGCGCCCAAAACTTCAAAAATTTCAATTTTTTTATATATTTTTTTTGAAATTTTTCAAAAAAATGCCTCGATCTGCGTGCTGGGGAGGCCGTAAGGCCCCCCAGACAAAAAAAATTTGCCTCCCGAGTCAACTTCTCAGAAATGACGAAACGACAGGCGTTTCTAGGGTTTTTGGATGCTACGAACGCGATGGCGATGTCCGTTTGAGCCCAAAGTGAGCCAAAAAATAGGCTACCCCCAGATCTTGCAGAAAGATGCCTGTGGAAACCCTTGCACCCGAAACTCACAAAGAGGCCATATCTTCAAATCACGAATAGGCACTGGAGGTCTGGAGCTCTCGATACCATGTTAGAATCCAAGATCACCTGCATGCAAGATGGATACCTGTCACATGCAAAAGATATGAAGAAATGAAAAAGATGTTCTCTGTAAACCTCTCAGTAAAAATGCATTAAGAGAATCACTTATTACAAAGTGATCAATCCTTATGAAGGAGATCAACAAACCCTAAAAAGGGAAACCCTTGTGTGCACACTTAATAATTAATAATTAATTATTAGTGTGCCTAAGTTTAGCTTAAGTAATAAAGAGGAATAAGTGACTTAATTAAATAATCAATGTGATGTAATTAATTAAGTAAAACAACTTATTACTCTAACACTAGTGTACTTCTTTCCGCTAGGGCAACCGAAAAAATCAAAAAAAAATTGAATTTCGATCGCAGAAAGTTTATTCTTTGAACCAACACAGCAAGTACATTGTTTCAAAGAGGGGAAAAATGTAGACATGCAAAATTAGCATTATGCATTCAATTAGGTCCATTCATCAAGTAAACCAGGTTTCACATTCATCCACTCATCAAATTAATCAAGTTCACCTTCATCCATTCATCAGGTAAACTCATTAATTTCATTCCTAAGGTTATTCATTTAAATTAAATAAATCAAATATCAACCTTTTAATTAAATAAACCAAACTTTATTTAATTGAAATCTCAAAATGCATTTTCCATTCTTTTTTTATTTAAATAAATCAAATATTCAATTCAAAGAGGTCAAAATCACCTAATCATCACCTAAGCTAATATAGTCATGATTAACCTAACCTAACCACCCATCACATCCTCTAGCTTTTCCCACTTGCACCAATAAATCATTTTATTTCATTTATAAATTCAACATTTTCCATCAACAAAGTACTTTTTTGGAATATTCCCTCAAATTTGAAAATTAAGACACGTTGACTTGTCCCTTCCAACATTGCATTAACTTCTCATTTTCATGTCCCCCTCTCAACATTTATTTCACAATTTGAAATTTGAAATCTCCCTCTCTTGGGCACATTGGCCAAAACTTGCACATCCCTCAACCTATGGCAAGTTGACAAGTGGCCTCATCTCATTGGCTAAATCTTTGTCCCACATTCATCCATTTGGCCATTCTCTCATCAAAATATTCTATAAATGAAGGGCCTCATTCTTCATCAACTCATCTACACTCTCATGCAAAGTTACTCTCTTGAATTGAGAACTAATTTTGGTCATCACCATTGCACTTCATCATTTGAGTTTTAGCAAGGATTGGGAAAGGGTCATTGGCACATTTGACACCAATCCAATATGGAATAGGTACATGTTATGCTCTTAGATGTCTTTTAATCCTTTTTGTCATTTGTTGCATTTTGAAGCATTTACATGTTATTTCATAGGAGCATTTTGATGAATTTCTAGGCTACTAACCCATGCTTGAGGTTTTAATGTTTGCAGATTTTAGGTGCTCTCAGTATCCCATCTTCACAGGGTTCTTTTTCTTTGGGATCAGTGCCAGGAATGTGTGATTTGTTGCTCCCAACATGGTCATTTTTTTTCTTGATTCTTTTGTTGCCTGGTATAAATATTCTCCTACTATATCCCAAAATTTATGAAAAAAGCAAGTTGGAAAGCCATCTGGGCCTGGTGATTTATCTGGATTTAGTTGAAAAGTCACATTTTTCACCTCTTCTTTACTTATTTGTTTGAAAAGCATTTTGTTCTATTCCTCCCCTATGATCCTTGGGATTGAAGCTAGAATTTTGTTCCTGACTTCCTCATTATTCTCTGATGGTTTGTTTAATATTGTTTGGAAAAAATTAACAGCCTCCTCATTTACTTTCTCCAGTGACTGGGCTAGCAATCCACCATCTCTTGTTATGGAAGTTATTTTGTTCCTACTTCTTTTGGTTACTACCATTCTATGAAAATATTTTGTGTTGCGGTCTCCTTCCTTGATCCATGTTTCCCTAGATTTTTGCCTCCAAAAGCATTATTCTCTTTTCAAGATCTCTGACAATTCTTCTTTGAGAGATTTTTTCAACTCAAATTCCACCCCACCCATTCCTTTTTCTATGATATGTTCATTGAGAGTAAATAGTTCTTTGGTCACCCGATCTTTCTCTTGGAAGATATTCTTGAAGAGATCTCTATTCCACTCCTTTAGTTTATTTTTCACATATTTCAATTTTTTGTTTAGAATATATGAACAAGAATGGTTCCCAAGTTGGGTCTCCTTCCACCATTTCCTGATCAATTCTGAAAGCTTTTCATCTCTGAGCCACATTTTCTCAAACTTGAAAGGGCAGCCAGTGGGGGTTGTGTCTGGCTGTATTAGTAGTTGTACTGGGAAGTGATCTGAACCCACGTAGGGTAAGATAGTGGCTTCATATGTTTGGTTGCACCTCCCCCATTCACCAAAAAAAAGAAATCTATCTAGCCTCTCAGCTATGTTTGTAAATCCTTTCCTTTTGTTTGTCCAAGTAAAGGTGCCATTTTTTGTAGTTATATCCATTAGATGGTTGTTGTCTACAAACTCTTGGAAGTCCTAACAAGGACTCTTGGAATTCTCCCTACCCCACCTCTCTTTTCTTCATGGTTTAGGGTTGCATTGAAGTCACCTGCTATGATTCCTTTTTCTCCTCCATGGATCAAAATGGCCTGGGTGATTTGTTGCCAAACTGCTCTTTTCTCACCTGTTTGGGTGGGGTCGTAAGTATTGATTAGAGTGAATTACTCATTTCTTTGTAACACTCTACATTTTATTCCTAACCAATTCTTATTTTCCTCCAATAGTTCTCCTGTTACTGTGAGGGGGTTCCAGATAACACCTAGCCCTCCTGAAGCTCCTTCTTCCCTTACATAGCAACCATCCCATTGTTTCCACCATTTCATTCTGGTTTTGATCTCTTTTAAGTCCCACTTTGTTTCTTGCAGTATAAATATATCCGCTTTTGATTGGTCAATTTGGCACTTGACCATGCGCCATCTATTAGGGGCATTTAAGCCCCTAACATTCCATGTTATGATTCTCATTGTGTCTGGGAAAGGAGAGTCTCCTTCCCTTTCCAGAGTTTTGTTTGCCCTGCTGCATTGGCTACTATTTCCAATTTGGATTTGTTGGTTTTGGGGCCTCTCCTCCCCTTACCTTTTATATTTGGGGTATGTGCAGGATCATGGTATGCCAAACAAGCCCTTAAGTGGCAATGAGAATTCAGAACAATTAGAGTTAGGCAACTTGATGTAAAAATTTGAATAAGTTATCTATATTATTTCAAAAACATGTAAGAATAGATTCTGTGGGAAATTGAATGTAGTTTCTAAACTACTAGGGTTTATTTTTTTAAAACAAAACTATTTTGGTGAAAAATTTAAAATTTCAATGCGATACTTAAATTTTCGTGAAAAAAAATTAAGTAGGTGTTTGTCTGACCACCCTAACCATAATAAAATGATAATTTTTTTTATGAGATTTTAGATGTAAGTAGAGGACTCATGTCTGGATGTGACGCATATTTTTTTGTAATTTTTTCCCATGTAAATAATTAATTATGAATTTTTTATTACAAATTTTTAAAAATCTAAAAACTCGTATGTCTGACCACCTTAACTTGGTCAAAATTTCATGAAATTCATTTTTTTTTTTAATCCTATAGTATGCAAAGCATAGAATGTGACGCATGTTTTGGATTCAAAAAATATGATACCGCTTGAAAGTTATAAATGTTTTACAATCAGCCTATCAATCAGATCCCTTTTGTCATAATTCTAGTAGAAAAATAAATAATAATAATCTATTAAATTCAAAATAAAACATAATTCTATATTGGCAAAAAACTGAGAATCTCCTCTACAAACCCTTTTCATTTTATCAATTTTGGCTAAAAATAAAGTTGTCAGCCACATAGGCGAAGTCCGGAAAGACAAGGTAAGTTGTTAAACACGCTTTTTGTGTTGACTTTTTAGGATTGGTATCTCCTAACCAAAAACCAAAGCAAACCTGAGCCTATTCCATAGGCAATGAATTTTAGAACAGATATATCGATATCGATTTGAATCGGATATCCGATATATATTCGATATCCGATTTGTTTACATAGCATTATAAAAAATGTCAAGACTTTATAACATATGATTTAACATATGCAATATATCTCATTTGTAGTTTATAGCTTATTTTAATATATTTAGTTTAGAATATACGATTTGGTTTATATATGATTTTTAAATAGTTTATAGTTTATAGTTTATGTTAATATATCTAGTTTAGAATATACAATATTATTTATAATTTAATATATAATCTCTTACAAAACTATATAATATATAATATATTATATTATTTTGTATAATATGTTTAAATATTAAATTTCTATATTTTAGTTAATATATATATATATATATATTACTAATATATAAGATATTTAAATATTATCTCTCTCCCCCTCTCCCTCTCCCTCTCTCTCACCCTCTCCCTTTGCCTCTCTCTCTCCACTTCTTCCCCTCTCCCTCCCCCCTCCTAATGAATTATCTCTCTATCTCCCCCACTTCTTCCTCTCTTTCCCTCTTCCTTCCCCCTCCTAATGAACTCTCTCTCTCATTCTTCCCCTCTCCCTTCCCCCTACTAATTCTCTCCCTCACTCTCCCCTTCTTCCCCTCTTCCCTTCTCACTTACCCCCCTCTCTCTCTC
>VDFB02159256.1:0-15048 GCA_007258455.2 Sequoia sempervirens | reverse complement strand
GAAGTGAACGAAATTCAAATGGATTATTCAGTTGAAGAAATTCAAGGGCAAGAAACGCCTAGTCCTATACAATTACCAAATCAAGGGCAAGTTTGGACCTTGAGATTCGATGGTTCAAAATCCAAGAAGGGCAATGGAGCTGGTTATGAATTAATTAACCCATCAGGTGAAGCTTACTTATCAGCTCTGAGATTACAGTTTCCCTGTACCAACAACGTGGCCGAGTACGAGTCCCTAGTCCACGGATTGCTTCACGCAATCCAGAAGAAAGCTAGAATCTTGCATGTTTACGGCGACTCGGAAATTGTGGTAAGGCAAGTAAGAAAGAGATACGCTTGCCATGATAAAAGATTGCGAGGATATAGAAACCGAGTATGGGATCTTATTGAAAGCTTTGACGCTTTTAATATCAAATCGGTATACCGTTCTCAAAATAAAGTGGCAAATTCCTTAGCCCAATCAGCAAGTTCACTAGAGCCACTTGAGATGGATGCCATCAAGAAATTTACAATAGAAATCACCTCGACTCCATCAATCCCGGACAACATTACAAACTTCCAAGTGTTCGATGATGATAAACACATCCTGGACTTCATGACTAATTCTGATATTTTCCTCACTCAAGTCATTGACGAGGAAGAAGATCAAGCGGAAACTGAATTCGATGCAGACGGTATCATGAACCTAAGGACTAACATCATTCCCAAGGGGATGATCCAGCTCGAGAGGATCTTCGACCAAGATCAGATCAATGCCATAAAGCAGCAAAGAAACGAAGGAGGCCAACATGAAGCAGTCAATCTCGGAACACAAAAGGAAGTAAGAAATGTCCTAATTGGCACAGTATGCACGAGTGAAGAAAAAGAACAGATAGTCAAAAGTTTAAAAGAATTTAAAGATATTATTGCCTGGGACTATGAGGGCCTGAAAACATACGACACTTCAATTATTACACATACTATTCCCCTCAGACCAGGCAGTAAACCATTCAGGCAACGCCAAAGGCCTGTGAATCCTCTACTGGAACCCCTTATTCTTCAAGAAGTTAAGAAGCTACTTTCAGCAGGCATTATCTTCCCAGTACGACACTCGACGTGGGTCGCCAATTTGGTACCCGTCCGCAAGAAGAACGGAGAGATAAGGCTGTGTGTGGACTTCCGGAATCTTAATAAGGCCTCGGAAAAGGATAATTATCCATTGCCCTCATTAGATGAAGTCATTCAAGTTGTGAACGGATCCCAGATGATGTCGTTTCTAGATGGATATTCTGGCTACAACCAAGTCCTCGTAGAACCTGAAGATAGGCTTAAGACGGCATTTACAACAAAATGGGGTACATTTGCTTACAAGAGGATGCCGTTCGGTCTAATCAATGCCGGGGCCACCTTTCAAAGAGCTATGGATATTGCGTTCAAGGATCTCATAGGGAGATGTATCATTGTTTACATGGATGACCTTACTGTGTTTTCAAAGGAAAGAGAAAATCACGCCAAAGACTTGATAAGGATATTTCAGAGGTGCAGAAGATACGGGATATCCTTGAACCCGAAGAAATGCATATTCGGGGTAACAGAGGGAAAATTGCTTGGTCATGTGATAACGGAGAAGGGTATTCTTATTGATCCAGATCGAGTAGAGGCTATCTCAAGGATTGGTCTGCCAACAAGCCAGAAAGAATTAAAATCTTTTTTCGGAAAGATTAACTTTGTGAGAAAGTTCATCACGGGGTTTGCTGAGATAGTTAGACCCTTGAACGAAATGCTCAAGAAGGATGCGAAGATAGAATGGACGGAGCAAACGAGGAAAGCCTTTGAAGAAATTAAGCAGGCCATAGTTGATGCCCCTGTCATGGTGAGTCCTGATTATACAAAACCTTTTTACCTTTACTCTTTTGCCTCAGAACATACCAGTGCCGCCATGTTAACACAGAAGACAGTTGAGAAGGATGAACATCCTATCGCCTTTATGAGTGCACCTTTTAAGGATGCAGAGCTGAGATACCCGAACGTCGAAAAACAAGCATATGCTTTGGTCAGAGCGATAAAGAAATTTCGACATTACATTTTAAGAAGCAAAGTCTTTGCTATAGTTCCAGACGTGACTGTCAAGACTCTTCTCATGCAAAATGAATTAGGAGAGAGAAGGGGCAAATGGGTCACAATTATCCAAGAGTATGACGTGGAAATTCAACCCATGAAGATTGTCCGCGGTCAAGCTCTAACACAAACAATTGCTATAGGACCAGAAATTGTACACCAGGTGTACGAATTACAGGAAGTATCCCAAGATGAATGGTATGATGATATCACATATTTTTTGCTCAATCACAAATGCCCCAATCATCTCAATCCAGTACAGAAGAGGGCTCTGAGAATGAAGAGTCAAAGATATATGCTGCAAGGAGCAGTGTTGTATAGAAGAAATCATGAAGGAATTTTCCTAAGGTGTTTGGGAAAAGACGAAGCCAAGCAGATAATAGAACATTTTCATTCCAGATTTGGAACTGGCCATGGAGGAGCACTAGCAACAGCGCACCAGGTTCTAATGGCAGGCTATTATTGGCCAACAGTTTTCAAGGATGTGTACGATCACGTAAAAACCTGCCACACGTGCCAAATAACGGCTGCTCGAGAGAAGAACCCCGCCATGCCGCTCCAACCAGTGATCGAGGTACGACCCTTTGCGAAATGGGGACTAGACTTCATCGGTATGATCAATCCACCTTCATCTGCACAACACAGGTATATTCTAACCGCGACTGACTATTGCACCAGATGGTCAGAAGCTCAAGCACTGAAATTATGCACAACCGACACAGTAATTAAGTTCTTAGAGGAGAACATTATCACCAGGTTTGGCTGTCCTTATGCTCTAGTTTGTGATAATGGTTCTGCATTTTCTTCTCTGAAATTTTCTAACTGGGCTTTTGAATATGGGGTGAATTTAAAATTTTCTTCGAATTATTATCCCCAAGGGAATGGATTGGCCGAATCCACTAATAAGAATTTGCTGAATGTCATAAAGAAGTTGTTGGACAAAAATCCGAGAGATTGGCATACACAGTTAAGATTCGCCCTCTGGGCGGACAGAGTGAGAATAAAAGGTTCCTTAGGTACATCGCCATATCATCTCGTTTACGGACAAGATCCCATATTCCCGATACAACTAAGGATTCCCACATTACAGTTCATGCAAGAGTGCCTAGACCAAGAAGACAGAGTCAAAACCAGATTGTCTCAACTGTTACTATTGGAAGAGAAAAGAGATAAGGCAGTGGAGAGTTTTTCAAAACACCAAGGAATTGTGAAAAGATGGTTTGACCGAAGAGCCGGAATTAAAGCATTTAGAATTTCTGATCTAGTCCTTTGCTGGGACAAAGCACATGAGCGGAAAGGAGACCATGAAAAGTTTGACAATCTGTGGATGGGTCCCTATCAAATTTCGGAGATTCTTGGAGACAATGCATTTAGACTGAAGACATTAACCGGAGAGGATGTTCCATTGCCCATCAATGGGAGATTCCTCAAACACTATTTCCAGTCCTAGACTCCTCACGAGTCTTGCCCTTGTACATAATTAGTCTAGTTTCTTTCGGGTTGGTTTTTGTTTTAGTTTAGTTTCCCTTGCTTTGGTGTGCGTTAGTTTAGTTGTTTTGTTTTCTTAGATTAGTTTGCTTTGTTTGCTTTCGTTTGTTGCTTCGGGTTTGTTTTGAATAAATGAGGATCCACATCTGCAGCAAGGTGGTGGAGATTTAAGCACACACTGGTCTTATTCCACAAAGTAGTGAACGGATTATTCCTTTGATAAATATTTGTTAAGGATCCCGGAATCCGAGATTGAATTCTCTAATTTAACTCTAGGTTAGGACTTGTACTTGGCTAGAAGGGAATCCTCTATTGTGTTTTGACACTGAATCTTACAATCATCATATTTTACACACTTAATCAAAATCTCTGAATCATTACGGTCTCCTAGGCGAAGTCACTGGCTAAACTAAAAGTAATCAAAAGTCTTGCTTCAGCGCCACTATAATGCTCAAACCCAGGTGAGCTTCATTGCTTACAAGCCAAAGTGTGGAAATATGCAAAATATCAAGAATATCAAAATGAAAAGAGAAAGAGAACCAAAAGAAAAGAATGAAATACTTGGCTTTTGGGTGTGCGGACATCTCTACAGGTGTACAAAAGAATCAAAACAAATGATAAATCGCCGGAAGTAGAGCAATCTCCGTGAGATTATAGAAGATAACCTCGCCGGGGCTATGGACGCTCGCTGGCAGCGAGGCTCTATCCAAGGATGCTTTTGGAGTTGAGACAAAATACACAAATAGCCATGATGGAACCAAAGAGTCATATTGGTTTTACGAGACGGAAATGAATACATTTGCACCCACTTGTGATTAAGGGAAAAGGTGTCTCAATCCAATTTAGAATTCCTCTTCCTTCTGAGTACGAATTTTAACCTAAGGATAAGTTAGTGTGATTTAAATCGGAGATTCCGGATTCAGAATAGGTTTTTATCTTAGGAATGTTCTGAAACATTCCTCACGTGGAGTCGCCAGATGTTGTGACCTTTTTCACACATCGCCCCATTGCAAATGGGGACCCTCACTGGTTTGCTCTTAGGGTTTTGCGTTGAGTAGCAATCTCATAGTCTCTGATATCTGGGAATTTCATGTCAAGGTCTGGAGTCATCATCCGAGCCAAGTTGGGAGTTTTAGCCCGAAACTGAACGTAAACGTCATGGAAGTGCTTAGAAGGCCTCGCAGACGAGGATCGCCTGTGCTTTCGCTCAATTCTGACACTTCCTATTTTTTAGGGATTCTGCTTTTTTGCTTTTTTGCTTTTTTCGTTTTTGGCATTTCTGGCCCAATCTGGAATTTGCTATTTTTAGAAAGTTGCTTTTTGCTTTTTTCTATTTTTAGTAAGTTTCTATTTTTAGAAAGTACAGGGTGTCATTAGCATTTGAGTCAAAAGTTTCTATTTTTGGAACTAAAAAGCAAGCAAAAAATCGAAAAATCATGAGAAAAGCAGAGAAAAAGCGCATGCAAGGCAGAGAAAAGCGCATGCAAGATGAGAAAAGCAGAGAGAAGGCGCATGCAAAGTCAAAAAATCAACTGGATAAAATCGCGCCATCATGAGAAAATCACTGAAAAATCAACTAAAAAAGCAGGCAGTTCATGGTGAAATTCGCCTAAGTCTGGAAGAGGTACGCCCTTGAGAAGTTAAAAGTCCAGTTGAAACTTTAGAAAATCCAGTTCGAAAATCCAGTGATCAAAGGGAAAATCCAAGTAAAATTCATTTGAGGAAATTCGCATTCTTCAAGAAAATCCAGTTGGACGAAGTGAAAAATCCAGTTGGACAAAGTAAGAAATCGACTAAGGCATCAAAATTATTGAACTGGACTTCAGGAAATTGAGTGGAGTGAAAATTCCAGTTGGGAAGTGAAAAAATCCAGTTGGAAGTCGAATTTTCTCAAGGTAGAATCGAATTTTTTCTAAGGCAAAGTCACTTTGAGAAGTTAAAATTCCAGTTGAAAAGTCAAGAAGTCCAGTTGAAGGTCGAATTTTGCTAAAGGCAAAAAAAATAAAGAAAAACTTAAGTTTTCTTTCACCAAGCCAAAAGGGACGCCTTGTTTGAAAAGTCAAAGATATGGATAAGATTGCTTTTTCGTTTTTAAAGCAAAATACAACCAATGAGAGAAAGAAATCGACCTAAAACAATTTGGGAAGGTTTTTATTATAAAAGACAATCTACTGAGCTCATTATTTTATTATTTACAAAGTCGACTTTCTTCACAGGCAGAGCTCTCCCAAGAAAAGACGTCTTTTTCAGCTGCAAGTGGATTTTTTTCTTGAGTTCCAGAACACTGAATTGAATTTTTTCTCCTCCTTTCTGGATTTTCTTCAAACAACTGCAGGTTATCTTTGGCGATTTTGAGAAGGGAATTGGATTTTTTTTCATTAAAGATTGGAGAGAACTTCAGTATAAACCTTAAAAAATCCAAAAGATTATTTAAAAATTCCATGAATGCTCTTTGAAAATAATAAAGGCAAATCGATTTCATTTAAGAATTTATTCTTCATGCAGCCTTTAATCTAGTTCTGGATTTTTAATTAATTTTTTTAAATTTCTCCAGCCAAGAAATCGCCTTTTTGCAAATTTATTAAAAAATTCTCTAACTTCGAGTTTCTTACAGGCGTAATGTCTTCTCCAAAGAACGTGGGAGGTGGAGTCAGAAAAGCTCAAGTCAAGGAAGTCCTGAAGGAATTTTATCCAGAATCCCAGTTGTCCTCGAAGTGGAGAAAAGTGACAGATACAAATTTTGAACAATTTAATGCGATTCAGCACAAGAGAAGGATGTTTGGCACAGGAAACGAAATGCCTACACCTATCGCCTCAAATATTGTTAAGTCTGGACTTCATCAAGCAGCAGGATTTCCGCCTGCAGTTCAGTGCAGTGAGTTAATGGTTGAATGCGCCAGAAGGTACAATCCTCAAACAAGATCAATTAAAACGCCCAATGGAATCACCCTGGCCTATTTCACAGAGGATTCAGTCAGGGAGGTATTTGGTATTCCCCATCGCCGGAAAATGTTAAACAGGACTCAGCAAGAATCACAGGCCATGTTCGATCAAGCCAAGGAATCCTGTTTGGACATCATCAATTCCAACTGGATTAAAGAACCCAAAAGGCATCGTTCCAAGTTGCCAAAGAGACTAATTTGCACAGATTTTAAGATAGAATATAGTGATATGATTCACATGCTGAACAGAGTTATGGGAACGTCTCAGGGAGCCTTCTTTGAGGTGTGGATGTTTTCATACGTGGAGGAAATCGTATTGGGAATGGAGGCTATAAATTGGGCCAAGTTAATAAGTGATAACATCGATTTCCAGTTGAGAAACCTTGAAAAAACTAAAACCTTTTACATGAGTTCTTATGTGGTTTACATTCTGGCAAGATTCACTAAGTACAGAGGACTGATTTGTAAAGGCGAAGTGGGACTTCGGAAAGATCAACTCAAATCATATGAATGTTACCCGCAGCTCCAGCTACATTACAGGGACAATTTCAAGATAACAAATGATGCCTTCCTTATGTACATCACACGAGTTCTTCAAGGAACAGTACAGAGAAGGCTATCTAAAGAAGCTATGGCAATGCTTGACAAGTTCGGGTCTTGGTTTATCCAGTTTCCGACATTTACTTACATAAGAATTCATGGATTCTCTGATGCTCCGTACCGACTTCCTCGATACCCAACCGACAAAATTGTTATGCTTGAGGTAGCAAGGCAACTAGCATGCGTAGACTCCATTCAGGCGAAGAAGAACAAACAAAGAGTGGATTTTCCGGTTGCAATTGGAAAAATGCTAGAAGTCTGTCCTTCGTTACAGTCAGCTAAAACAGCAGGGGTAGAGTTGCAATTTTACAAATTCAGCACCTATAATCCAAGGTCCGATTATGACCCATACCTGAGAATACATGGGAAGAAGTCCCTTCATGTTATGCAGATCGAAGATTACTGGTCTAACCTGATGGACGAGTATGGAGTAAGGAAGAAGGCTTGGTCAAGAATTCCAGTTGAACTTGTGAAAAGGTGCGACTTGTTCCCTATACCTGACCAAGTGAAAGACGACGGGGACTACATCCATCCTCAATTTGAACAAGAAAAAGATAAGCCTATTTTATTGCCTAACTGGACACAACCCGAGTTGACCGATGTGAACACATTGATGAAGGACATTTTTGCTTACTCAAGGGAATGGGTCGATGGTCAGATCAGCAAGTTGAGGAAGGAAGGAGTTTCTCTTACTTACGCCACATTGAACAATAAGGATGGCCAGGAGGAAGCAATTGGCGAAAATCCGGATGAATCTCCATATCCCAGCAAGAGGAAGGTAGTAAGTGGAAACCTTCAACTAGAGGAAAAGGAGTCAGCTAATGAGGAATTGGAAAGTAAGAAGCAGAAGGTGACTGAAAATCCCTCATCTTCGAGGACCTTGTCAGTTGAAAATGTATCCATTGTTGATATCGAGCCAAGCTATGAGCAAGAATTTCAGTTTCAAGAGTTAGAACAGGTAGATTCTTTCCAAAATCAAGCCTCCACGGAGTGTTTGGAAGGAGATGATACTTTGATGATTGAAGGTGCAGGAGATACTGAGATCCTTGAGGATAGTAAAGAACTAGGAGATGAGGTAATTTCTGCTCTTAAAGGAATTAATGATGATGTTCAGTTAGAGGATGGAATGGAATTATCCACAATCCCGGATTGGCTAACTGAAAGTTTGAAGAAGAAGTCCAGACCACTGGATGAAGTTCAACCAGTTGAGAGCATACAGGACTTCCTAGAAAGAATTGGCAAGGCTAAAACGCCTAAAAAGCCTAAGAAGTATTCTCAGATTACCAGGAATGATACAGGATCCAGGATCTTACAGGTGGCAGTCCCGAAGATTGATAAGCCAAGAGATCAGATTGCTCCTATGGATTATGAAGTTACAACGTTGGACATTGGCCCAACGACAATAGATCAGGATTTCCATGAGTTGGCAGACACTTCCAAAGCCATCAGGGAGAAGTTTGATAAAACAGAAGAGAAGAAGGAAAGGTTGGAGTTAGAAAATCTAAGGCTGATAGAGTTCATTCAGCAGCTAACAGCCCCTTTGCGCCAGGAAAATGCAGCCTTTATTCCACCGTCATCTCTTACTCCGGAGTCCGTTGATGTCCTTGAGGCTATGAGGATTACGAGTCAAGCTACCAAGAGTTGGGTGACCAATATTTCAAAACAAATGGAGCAATTCTTGGAGAAGTGCGCCCAAACTTATGACAGATCTGCATTGCTGATAACTGAAGTTAGTCAAGTTGAGGACCATTGGGAAGATTTCCAGTATGTACAGGACAAAGTGATACCTCGTTTGAGGGTTCTAAAAGAAGTCTCCTTGCAAATTTTGATCCAGGAAGGTGTTGTCGAAGAGGGAGCCTCGTACGATTTCAGCAGGTGGTATTATTCCTTATTGGCCAAAAAGAAGACATATGATGGAATGAAGGAAGAATGTGCTGCTATACGGAACATGATTGAGAAAATTCAGTTCAAAATCCTCACTTCTCTTGAAGGATTAACAGGACAAGAACATCATGATACGAATGGCTTAGATTTAGAAGGATTGAAGAAAAGTGTGATGAGCATTTACTTCAAGGAAATGCAGATTATTACAGAGAATCAGCTTGATGATATGTCTTCCCTTTTGACCTTCATGGAGAACTTTCAGAAGCAGGAGGCTAGATGGGAAGGAACTTTTACTCAGTGCCTGGAGACCTTGGACGTGATTGGAATGCAACTGGATTCTGTGCCGAATATCTCGATGGAGGAACTTGATTCTGTGTTAGCCAAATTTCTTGCATTTGCAGCTAGGGAGCGATCCAAAGGGAATTGCATTCTGGATTCCCACTTGCTCGAATGAAGTGCAAGGTGTCATCATTTGCCATGCTCCAAATGGCGTATTCTGCTTGTGCCACGTGTCTTTGAGTTTGTTATGCTTTTAGGGTTAGGGTTGGTCAAATTTGATCTTGGCCGTTGATTTCAAATTTAATCTTGGCCATTGCTTTGTAATTGGGGTGCCTATATAAACCCCATTCATTTCATTTATTCAGGGAGAGACTGATGAGATTGTTGCAATATTGCTGTTTAAATAATAAGTGGATTCAGAGTTGAGCATTTATTATTTCTATGAGCCCGCATGGTTTCATTGATTTCTTCAAAATAGAGTAAATTTGTTTTCAAGTATTTAGATGAATGAAAGATTGATAGTGTTGGAAAAGTGGAATTAGTTCATACCTTTTTCAATTGGATGATTTTCAATTTGATGTGTAAGGTTAGTCTGAACATTAAAACTGCTTAAATTGAATTCTATTATCTATATGCATTGGTCGAATTGATGGTGATATAGTGTAATAAGATATCTTTCGCAAACCCTTGAAGATTGCACCGTCTTTGTCTAGTTGTAGTGCCGTGCTTGGCGAAGCAAAGATTGGTTTAAATTCCATTATCCAGCATTTGTCTCCGAAGTTCATAGGTTTAGTTCTGCGTAAATCTAGTTCCTTTACCCCCATTCCCTTTTATTTATTTTTTGTCCTAAACCGAAAATTCCAAAAAACATAAGAGCATTCAACGTTACATCGATCCAACTCCCTACTTTGAGTGAGTTCATCATTTTAAGGTCCCTTTGTGAAACCAGCATATCACATCATCCATTGAGCTTGTCCATCCCCCAAACCGGAACATTGGAATTACCGTATGACCTTTCTGGCAATCTTAGCATAAGAGGTAATTTTTCAAGAGAGGATAAAGCCGCCCTTGGGCATTCTTTTCTTTATTCTAAGGTGTTTGGTGTGTCACAAAACACTCATCAACAAGACACTTGTGTCACTTCAGAACAAGTGAATTATTTATCTTTATCGAATAAGGTGTTGTGATTTGTTCCTGGCTGTATCGATTTAATCTTTCTATTTTTGTCTTATTTCTTTTTGTCCTTTCTTCATTTGTCTTATTTGATTCTTTATCAATCACTGCCTCTTTAACCTTATGTGCCTTTTTTTTTGGTCTTATGCTATATTTGTTGCTTTTTAATTTTGTCTTTTTTCTTATTTCGTCTTCTTCTGATTTGTCTTGTTGCTATATAGTGATCGGTGCTGATTGCCTTAAGGTATTTAATTTTTGTTTAGAGCAAAAGCAATTTATTTATTTAATTCTTTACCTTCCAGATCTGTTCATGAATATTTAAGCTTGCAGAATGTCTGATTGACATATCTTTGATTCATAGTCTCATTGAGCCATCAAACTGAGTTCACTCTTTTTACGCACACATTCTGAACATTATTTATGATGATTCTGTTTAAGCCTTTGTGATGCTTTAATCTGATTTTTTTATTTCAACAATGATTTTTACCTTGACATCACCTTGACATTAATGACAATATCTTCAACAATCTCCCTTTAGCGAGTGCCGTCTTTGTACTTTTGACATCAATGACAATATTTCCAACACAAATCTCTCTTTGAAGTAGATCCTTTCATTTTCCCTTGTGCATGTGGCTTCTTCCTAGTGATGTACGATTTTACTTCTAAGAGAGATAAATTGCTACAAGGCAGCCAATGGTCTTGGAGCAAAGCAACTTTATACATAAAACCATAGTTGAAAAACTCGCCAATTGCAAAAACTCGCCAAACTCGGAAAAAACGGTATGGAAAAAGCTCGACAATAAACTCGACAACTTAAAAAATTACTTAAACTTCATTAAAAACGCTTTTTTTTTGCAAAATTCAATGATAAGATGCATCCAATGAGTCAATAAAATGAGTACATAGAAGAAACAAGCTGAGTCTTGTTATATTTGATTGATTTGAAAGAAAATTAGCTACAAAATCACATCCTCATGTGGAATGCTCAATACGTTGATACTGAAAGTCTAAAACAAAATGAAAATAGCAAATTGTTTTTGTAAAACTGAAGGTAAATAGTGGAGAGTACCTAGAAAATCAAATGAATTCAATGGGAGTTTGAGGGCAATGCCCCCAATGGGGTCGAGGGGCAGCACCCCTAGCGGGGTCAAGGGGCATTGCCCCTTGTGGGGGTCTAGGGGCAACGCTCCCAGCAGGGTCAAGGGGCAGCGTCTCTTGCGGGTGTCTAGGGGCAACACCCCTAGTGGGGTCAAGGGGCAATGCCCCTTGTGGGTGTCTGGGGGCGGCGCCCCCAACAGGGTCAAGGGGCAGTGCCCCTCACGAGGTCCCGAGGCAGCCCAAATTAAGACCTCCAAAACCACACAAACCTTCATGGTGTACATCATTTTGCATTAACAATAAAACCCAAATTAAGACCATCAAAGTCACACAAACCTTCATGAAACACATCATTTTAGTGTTTTTTCTAAAGCACAGCACGCAAATGAATGAAAAAAAAAACTCAAAATGCCTTTTTAGCTGGCTGCCTGGGCATTTTCCAGATCGTGCGAGTTTTTTTCAAAAACTCTCCGTACTTTCTAGAAAAACTCGTCAAAAGTATGGCGAGTTTTTCTAGAAAGTACAACGAGTTTTTTCGGCATACAATTGCCTGAAAAACTTGCCAGCCAAAAAAACTCGTGAGTTTTTGGTGAGTGTTGCAACTATGCATAAAACCATGTATTCCAGAATTTAACCCTCACTGAAAAAATTTCAGTGGCTCCAGTTATCTCCTAGCCTTCCATCCATTGGTCACTCCTTGGGAAAGATTGCCAATTTTGGATTCCTCCCGCCTTAGTTCAAAATTCACTTTTAGCAATATTATGATGGAATTAGACCTCTCAAAATCTACTATGATGGCATCGTGTTCAGATGTAGATCATGTTTACAACAGGTCATTTGGCAGAACCATGTCCAGGAGCTTTTGGGCCTGAATAAAGAATAGCCTCCCTATAATGTCCCCATTTTGCCCTACACTCTTCATTTGATTTGTATTTATTTCCTCAAAATCCAGAGGGCTAATGTAGGTGGAAAATTAGGTTTCTTCTTCGGGACGCTTCGGGCCATGCTTTTGAGGAAGAAAGCAGTGCACTTACTTCATTTATAGTGCTTCACTATTTTAGCAAGTCTATCTTTTGGCGTGATCTGCCTAGCATAGCTCAACTTTGCGCTCAATGTTCAGCTTATTTTCTCATGTTTTGATGTGAACTTACTATTTATATAGCTATTATTTTTAGTAAGTCTAATTTTGGCAGAGCATCATCACAATTCACCAAGTCATTTTGCTATCCTTCAGTTTCAGTTTGGCTTTGGTTATCTCCATGGATTAAGTTTTATACTTAGTCATTTTTATGTTTCTCAGTTGTACCCCCACGCCTAGGAATGATCACTCCATGTTGTTTTTAAAGTATCACTGGCATTTAATGAATTATTAAATGCTTATTGTTGCAAAGTGAAGTTGATGCCAAAGAGGTTGATTAATATTTTATTATTTCAAAAAGTGAAATGCTTAAAGTGGCATTCCTTTTGGGAGTTGAAGTGATTCAACTTTTTGGAATTTGAAGAGTCTCTTGTTGCTTCATTTGCCAATTGAAGCTTATATATTGCTGCTGTTCGAAGAGCTGATTATCTTTGGGGAAAAATATAACGTTATGTTGCTGGTTTGAAATCCAGAATCCGGCTAAGGGTTAGCTTAGCAAATCTACTCCACTCTTCGGGCCTGAAACTATGGTTCCCTAGGTGGTGGACTGAGAGTGTGCTTCATCTAGAAGTACATATTGAGCATTATTGTGGAGTTTTGGTGAGATATTTCCAATTTTTATGTTGCCGGTTTATCATGGCTGAAAGTGTTTTTTGTTGACAGCTTTTTGAGCAAATTAAATATCATTCTGGGTATGTTTGCAAAGTGGTTCTAGACCCAAGGCGACCCCTTCCACAAGAGATTGGAATTTATTTCCAAGTCTTTGATTTTTTATTGCTAAATCGCCCTTTTCAAGAGTCGTACCATCTGTAGAGAATTGAGAATTGTGCCATAAATTAATGGATGACTTTTGAGGCTGTTTCTTCATCTTGTCATGGGCGCCTATCCTCCAGAGGTTCATTGCACTTCGTTTCATGCCATTCGGAGGTATTTTGGTGAAGTTATGAGCATTTAATTAATTCTTATAGTTGCTGGTTATTCATTTCCAGAATTGCAGATTTATATCAGACTTGTTTCAGTTTGAATTTCCAGTCCTTTCTTCATCAATAATTGCTACTATTAATCATGGAATCATTCAGTATCTTGGTGCTTTGAAAACATTGTAATATTGATGTAATTTGCAGCTCTCTTTCTATATTGTAAGACTGTAAACAGTAGTACTGTTCCAGTCCTTTATTGCCGCAATTATTTTCTATTTCTCACATTAAGTACCCCTGGATGGTTTACCGCCAGTGTGGATAAAGAACATTCTAGAAGCTTATCTATTCTATTTGCAGCTGTTCTTATTCTTTGTAAAGCTAGTTAGTAGTACTAACAGCTCTTCCTTTACTTGCTGCAATTTTATATCTGTTTTACACTCCCACAATTGAGTGGTTGAGTTTTAGAATAAACATATATCTTGTTTGTAATTTCCCCCCACGTTATAAGTGGTTGTGTGGACAGTATTCCCCCCACGTTAATAAGTGGAAGAGTGGATTTAAAGGCTGGCTTGCCGCCTAATAATTGTTGTAAACTCACCCACTAAATAAGTGGAGTATTCCCACCGCTTGTGGATGCCTGCACGAGCAGATGAATTGTACTTTCAGCTCTGTTTATGCCTAATGATCCTCTGACCATATGCTATCACCTCGCCCACATTGGGATCTTGGTGAACATTCTTGGTTAGAGTTATCTTCTTTGCTGGTTTGCATTTTGGAGCTAACGCTAATCAGTGTTTGGTTGCTAATTTGAATGTTAATTTTGGGAAAAAATTAATGGGGAATATTTCAGTGGTATCAGAGCAGAAGATCCTACCATCCTGTTGATCAGTGCTTCATGCTTAGGTAGATGAGTGATAGAGATCTCCGGTACTACATCGAAAATCAGTGCAGATTCTAGTTCAGTTTCTTGTGGTATCCAGAGGTATGCAGTTAGGCATGGCTAATGAAGAAGAGATGAAGTTGGCAGAGACTCTCTTTATGGTTGGAAAGAGACTTGGTAAAGAATTTCAGTCAAAGGAAAATGAAGAGAACATTCTTCATTTGTTAGAACAATGTTTGAGACAAGTGAAGCCATCACCTTCAGAGATAATGGAGTTGGCACTAGCTCCTGCAGTGAATTTTTTGAATCAGCCCTATTGGTTGGGGCATCCTGATGAAGAGACCAAGTTGCTGATTTCTTCTTGTTTTATGGAGATAATGAGAATTGTAATTCCCCAGTTGCCCTATGATGATGAAACTATGAAGATCATATTAAAGATGATAGTGGAATGTTTTCAAGATTTGGATGAAACTGGTAGTAGCTTGTTTCCAAGAAGAGCTGCTATTTTAAAAACATTTTCTGAAGTTGGTGCTTGCATCTTATTGATAGA
>VDFB02159255.1:0-29662 GCA_007258455.2 Sequoia sempervirens | reverse complement strand
TCTCTAATAATTCAACAATCTTTTTTCTCATTTCCTCATTTTCTAGAGGAGTCAATCTATAAGGAGCCTAATTTGGAAGTTTAACACCTATAATAAGATCAATTTGATGGGTGATGCCCCTAGAAGGAGGAAGAAGCTAGTAGATCAACGAACATCAAGTCAAAATATTGGCTTAATATTTTTGTATCTCTATTTGGACAATTTTTTGATCAGATTTCTCTTTCCCTCTAGGGTATAATAGATAGAAAATCTCAGTCTTAGACTCCTTGAAAAACTCTTTCCAACTCAATATAGAAAATGATAGCATGACCAAGAATATCACGATGAGCCAACTAGAGTGTCAACAAGCTTACTATATTGAGAAAAATATGGTTTACAGCTAAAACACATGGGTTTGTGGGCCCAATAATGCAAATTTTAATTTAAAACTTATGGTATGTATGGCTATATAAGCGGTTTAAGTGTTATAAGGGTAGATTTGAATGAGAAGCCTTGATATTCTATTGATATAAGTAGTTTTAAATGGAACAACTACGTAGTATACATAGGTTCATGGGTATATACAATTATGTGTATATCATGCACCATGAAAAATACAAGAACATGCAAATTAAACCTAAGGAAATGTTAGGCATGATAAATTCATAGATATACAATGAATACATTAAATGGGTTTAGTAGTAAAATCGCTAAAAATATGGGAGTTGGTGTATGCTCAATGAGTATATAAGGATATTTATAGTGAGTATATGCCTACAACACATTAATTTTCCTCTCTTATTATATATACCTTTAGGTGCAAACATACAAATTATGTCTATACAATACAGTACAAATTGTATAACCATACAAATTATGAATAGTGGTACAAAATTTTGTATATTAAAAATCAAGGAGCTGTAAAAAAAATACACAAAAAATCATGTGAGAAAAACACTAAGTATTATATGTCAAATTTGTTTATCAACTACTTTGGATGTGACTATGTATTCAACTTCACCCCTAGAAGCACCTATAAAAATCAATCCTTGAATCCACTAAAAATGAAGCAAGAATTTGTAAAAACCTCTAAGCCAAAAAGTAGTACAAGGCACAAAAAACACAATATAGTTAGATAATAGATAAACTTCGCAACAAATTTTCCCAAATGTAATGCTCTAATTTGAAATACAAGATGAAAGAAAACAAGAATGGAAGTTTCTATTCAAATCAATACAAAACCTCAAGTATAACAACAAAGGAATTCAAACAAAACAATAACATAAACAATCAAAGAAAATTTACTAAAGATCTCCATTATAGACTTGATTTGCTCCAATGATGATTGGAATGTGGATACTCTTGAACAAAAGGTAACTATTTTGACATCATAAAATCATCTAAAAAATTGACGATGAAATGCATGAGAATGTGCCTCAATTTATAGATTTTTGGGAGAGGCAATAGACAATGGAGATGTGATATATTTTGGTTAAGTAAAGATGCATATTTTTTCCTTTTTCTATTGTTTGTTGCACTCCTCCTTCAAAATTCATGATATAAATGCACCTAAGTCAATCAGCCATCAATCATTGTAGCAATGTGCAGCATTTATGAACTTGGTACATTATTTTTCATCATTAGGATTTATCATCAAAGGAATGTTCAAAGTGCTTCTTCTTCTATTATACTACTTCTTGGCATTGCTTCCATAATTCCAAATTCTCACTCTACTCTTACTAGAGGTTTTAGGTCATTCTATTGGCCTAGAACTCTCTTTATCCCCCTTTTCCTTACTATATTTTTAATTGGGTCAACCTCAAACATGTAGTTCATCCTTAGAACCCTTGTCCATTGATGTTTATGTAATTCTTTGTTGAGAAAAGTAGCAACAAATGAATTAAAATAATATTTAAATAATTTTATTCAATAGCTAGATAGAGTCTCCTTCCTTCATTTTAAAGGAATATAATTTATATTTTAAATTCAATATATTTAAAAGACTATTATTAGTTTGCTAGATTTCACCTATTCTTCTCCATATACATAATTTTGAAGTCTCTTGAGAGACATGTTCCAAAGGATGAAATTGGAGAGACATAGTGATATTGGTCCTCAAGATTTATTGTCAAGATTCTTCTAGTCTTCATTTGATCTATATCCCAATAGGCCTTTCCTTTTTTATCATAACCCTCCATTGATCTCTTTCATCCAAGAGATCCTACACATTTAGTTTCCCTATCTAGTACCTAAATCCATTGAGCTTATTAATTTTTGAACTAGATGTGCTTGCCACATGGCTTCTATAACCACACTCATGTTTGCAAATCACAAAACAAAGTACTCCTACTACAAATACAAAAAAACCACAAAATTAAAAGAAAGGTATCCCAAGTTTCTAAAATTAAGTCATAACTCTACTACCAAATATTGAATCTAATTGAGAAAGTGATTGAGTCAACAAGATTAATGTATCAATGGAAAAATAAATATAAAACATGTAAACCATATGAATACTAGATATATGTGGAGAAACCCTTACACAAAATAAGTCCATTTTCAAAGAGACCCAAGATCGTGTTAATCACATAAGAGTGTACACGAATAGAAGCAATTTTCCTTTTGAAAATAATTTGACAACCTAAGAGAACTTGGAAAGTAAATTTAGAAACTCCTATCCAATTCCCTAATAAATAGAAAAGTTGGAAAATAGAAACCTCTAAGTGATCTCTTGAACTATGAGTCCAAACCGTGAATTGTGTAAAAATTCATTACCCCCATAGTCATGGTCAAGAAAATTGAATTTATAACTCCTCTTGTTCATATTACACATCTTATACCTCTCTTACATGTCATATATTATGTCATAATAGTAAAATTGATCACTTTTGCAAATTTGGGTAGTCCATGTGAGGGCATTCAATGCTTTTTGCATAACCACCAAATTAGGGAGATGTTCTATAACTCCCAAATTTGACCTTTTCAATGTAACCTTCCTATTTAATGTCCTCTTACACAATATTCTAATTATATGAGAGTTTAAATAATAAATAAATAATATCCTCACCCTCACATGGGCATCCCATTTTTCCTACTCCATAATGTTTGGAGATCATAAATTATTTAATATTGAATCTACACAACTAAATATAATTTATATGAATTAGGATTTTCTAGGTGAATATCACATCTAATCCTCACATATGGTAGGACCTCCTAGCATACAACCATACAAACCCTAAAAGAGCTTTGTAACATCATTTCTTGGTCATTGCATGGGACAAACCTTTTAATATACATGCCTCGTTTACAATAAGAAGAACTTAATAACATCAAATCCATTGAGGCTAGGTTATACTAGTTTAACTTTTATATATGTAACTTCAAAATTGTTCCAAGCAATCCCTAGTATATATTTTTAAATGACATTATAAGCTAGGGATTATTTAATATTTCTCTTGTCACATTTTCCATTGTATAAATGTAATAATTGTATAACATGGGAGTTATAAATCATAAAATTAAATAGCATGACACTCTTTATTTTAAATTGATTCAATCAATTAAGTTAAATATTGTGGAAGAGTGTTGTAATTTAATTGTTATCTTTTTTAAGGTTTTTTTCACCACCTCATTATGCAAATGTGATGTGCATAATAGATACCAAAGGGATATCTTAGCTTGTGTGTTGTTGAGATTATCAATAGTATCATGTAGTCCTTTGAATTTTTATTCATACATTAGGGGACAAAGCTAGTTATTTTAAAGGAATACTTCAACCTCTAGCTAATCTTGATGTTGAAGTCCAACTATGTGATAATGTTGTGAATTAGCTGTGAGTTGAAATTTAGGTTTATCTCCACTAGAAGTATGCACACAAAAAATGGGACAAGGATATGCATGTCATATAAAGAATAGTTTAGAAAGAATCAAAAGATAAAGCATGAGAAGACCTATCACTAGGTCTATATATATCCTCAAGAGATCAACTTTAGAAAAGTAGACATTGATGAGAACATGCACTAAATTTATATAAGAAGTGTAAATAAAATAAGTTATTTTCTTACAAAGATTCACCATTTATATTAATTGTAAACTCTTATCAATAAAATGTCATAATCTACAAACTTATTATTATCAACAAAGAATAGTTTAATATGTAAGGAAGCATTTGTAGTAACAACATAATCACCACATAGGAAGTTCTCACTAAGAATCACAATGTCATTATGCAGTAAATGGGAAGGTAATTGTGTATCAAGAAATGAGATGAATTCAAGAAGCTAACGTACTAACATCAAGATGCATATTATTATCATGCAAGGCCTCACTATGTGAAACACTATTATGGGCAACCATAGGATTAACTTGAAATGTACAAAAATATATTATAAAGGATATCATTACATGTGAAAGAAGTTAATTTTCACTATAAGAACATGAATATATGGACATAGGGCTATTATGATTGTTACCAGATTTTCACCTACAGGCTCAATCAGGAAGAGCCATCTATGTTTCAAAATGAATGATACATTTTTATTAAACCTTCTATGTAACATTTAGTTATACAAATGAAACAACTTTACAAGATTACAGGAATACAAAAGTATTACATTCATACAAGTGAATAAGAAATAAAAGATTTTACAATCTTTTTGAAAATGTAATCTTTATTGAATGTAATTAGATGCATGTGTCTTACACAACAAGCCATGAGACTGACTTTTCCTTGATACAAATAAAGACAAATTAATACATGAATAAATAAAAGAAAATAAATGTGCATGTAAGAGGGATGAACATTTCTAAATGAGTGGTTGGTGCTTGTCTCACTTGGTGTTGTCCTTGTTGCTTGTCCTTCCTAATTTCCCTTACGCTCCTTCTGAGTAGTCAAGCAATGTATTAGAGTTGTACTCTAAGCAATGAAGGGTCATAACCATACATGATCATTTATATCATCCACCTATTCATGTATTAACTCATCTCCATGTGTATTAAAGATCAATGAATGCCTTAGGTGTCTAGGAAAACCATCCGGTCAAGATACACAATTAAGATAGGAATTTTATCTCTAACTTGTTTGTTTCGTGTGCACCAACAGGTGCAATTATTTATCTGATCAAATATGAGTGGGGATAAATGTGGCTCCCACAAGGGTTGAGCCCAACTCATACCAATAATTGCATTATCCTAATCTATGCATAGTTCTTCATAAATGTTCTAAGTGCATATGGAACTACATTGCAACAATTGATATTGATCATGATTACTTCATAATCATAATGCAGAAGAGTATACAATGTCAAGAATCTTTAAACAACAACAACTCTTAAGACTATAATCACAAATCTATAGCAATAAAATGAATAAATTCCTGTATATATTCTTCAAAACAAATCAATAATCAATGGTGAAGAAATGCACTCTTTTAGTCCAGAATTTAAAACATTCATGCAGATTCATCCAAAAGTTGAATTTATGGATTGAAGTTCTGAAAACCAAGCCAAATAGGAATAGAGCTTCAACATATTGAGTGGGGAGCTTAAGGTTTAGGATATGTCATGTAATGCCCAATGTATTGTTTTACAAGCTCAGAGACTTTGGTAGATTCAAAGAGCCTAGCATTAATAGTTTTCCTAGATGTGGTTACCATTTTGAAGTCAATCTCAAGGCCACTGAAGAGCAACCACCTGACCACCACAAAATCCCAAATGAAAAAGACCAAAAGAAAATATGTATGCATCATCTACATTCATAGATTCTAGAATATCAGTAGGTTTCAGCTGTGCAATCACTCTGGACTTCATATGGTATTTAGGTGAAAGGAATGAATATTCCAACAGTGAAAGCTCAAAGGAAGACCCACAAACTAAAGAAAAAATTACAGAATGGCAGTGATACATTGAACATGCTTAGATAATAAGCACTTAGTGTCTTACCATTGAAACAAGTTCTACCACATCATTGTTTCTCTATTTTATTGAAATTAAGAGATGGATTTTAAAATTCAATGACACTGCAAGCATGTATTAACTTTAAATGGAGTTCATTCCTTGGTGATTATTAAGAGGGAAAGTATAGTCATATAGTGGTAGGGTATTTTCCTACAGAAAATGACAATCAAAGGGAGATAGTATTTGATCACATTACAGTTCTATATCTTCATGAAGTATTCTAAAGTAAATATTTTGACATATGGCTGCAGGCTTAGGTTTTGCAGATGCAAATTCATTGACTTCTAATAAAAAGCTTCCAAAATTCTTGAAGAACAAAACCCATTTAAAATGATTTTGGAAGAAGCAACAAGTATCCACAAACTGAGAGATCTGTTGCATAGTGACACTAAAGACAGAGCCACAACATGAGAAGAAGTGAAAACCTTGTCTCTAAACAATGCAAACCCAGAATGAGTAAAATGAAGATTCAAAATGAACATAAAATAAATGTGAAGAATTAAAGTCACGACCCACACAACCATGACCATGAAAGTCTTAGGAAAGAAGTTTTGTAGAAGCCAGTGGTGGTGAACCCCTATGGGTTTTATTAAGAATCTAGCAAAATACAAAATGCCCTTTTTTCTTTCAATAGAGTTTCATAAATAGTCTCCTGTGATGTACACAAAATGTATGAAAAGAAAAAGACTCCATTTGGTTTATTTTCAAAGAGCAAATACAAAAAGGAAAAAGAGGGTTTCACTTTTATAGACCTAGTGCAAAGCATGTTAACCCATGACCTGATTTTATAATTTCTTATCAAGACCAGAAGGAGTCTGTCTTTGCTATAGAGAGCTTCATTTCTTTCTCTTACAAACAATGCTGGAGTAAAGAGGGAATTACAGGAAAACAAATACAGTCCCACCATTTTTTTTTTTTAAAATATAAAAAAGTCAAGCAGTGTGGTTCTCCTCTTAATGAAGGAAATCTTCCTAGCGAAGCCGCACGGTCTACATATTACTTGGTGCGTGGAGTTTCTTAGAAAACCCTAACCTTCAAAAGTAAAAAAGAGGCATGATGGCAAATTGGATTTGAAAGGAATTTATAGAAAGGAGTACAAAATGGAAGAAAAAATATTTGAGGACGCGACCCATAAAGTTTAGATTCAAGCAAAATAACAAAGATTTTTTTGAAACTCCAGCAATCACTTACCAGTGCTTCTCCTGAAGAAACCACAAAATGGCAGGAACACCTTTGTATGGCCATGAAATTCATCATAAAACTTCAAATAGAGCTTTAGGAAACCCTCATAGACTGGCGGCGAACTTAGCTTCATCCAAAAGCTTCAAAAAGTGGAAATGCAATTTAAATACAAAGCATTTGTTGCTTTTGAGGTTAGGGTTAAAACCCTACTTTCTTTTCATCGATATAAGTAAAGTGATTTTATCACTTTATTTATCAGAATGCAAAACATGAATTACAAATCCGTGACCTTTTGATACAAGGTATTTTATTTACCTTATTTTCTGCCTCTATCAAATCATGAAACTTTCTCTTCACATTATTACCTCTTCATATGGCCGATACCTAAGGTGTAGTTTTGTATTTTGCATTTATTATTATATTGTAAAATGCTTTAAATTAAATGATATTTTATAAATCATTTAATTCAAAACATTTACTGTGCGACTGCAGTTTTTATATGGGGGTCGCAAGCAATCTGGATTCCTCGCAAATTTTAAAAAAAATAAAAAAAAAAAATCAAAAACATTTATCTTTAAAATGCAAAGAAATAGGAACATTGCTATTATGATCAGATCATGAGGGAATGGAAGATTTGCTTCTGTTTATGATTGAGAGAGCATATTGGGAGGTTGTTTGCAGTTTACCAACATTAGGCGTATCCAGGTGTCAGAAGATTGAGACATATGGAACAAATTTAGGCTTTCTGGGTTTATTTGAAGCATTTTTAGAGATGTTTTGTCTTGATTAAGTCTGTATGACTTTTTCAAACATTATGGTGATTCTAGAGGTAGATTTTGTTGCTAAATCTTAGGATTTTGATGGCATAATGAGTTCATGAAGGCCTTAGAACCTATTTTGGTGGAACTCATGTACTTAGTCTTTGATCACCATTTTGTAACTCGGCCCGATTAAGTAAATTTTCTAAAGATTGTGACTAGTATAGTCCTTTGCAACAGCTTTGGAGCATTTTTTGTAACCCAGCCTTGAGTATGAAATACGTAAATTTTACCTTTGAGATCTTGAAGAGTTCTTTACCTTCCCGCTTCTGCAAAGCATTGCTGCATTTTAGGTGATTGATCAAGTTCTTTGTGAGATTTTCTTCTCCTTAACTTTATCTCATTTTACCTGCAAAGCAGGAATATGCAAGGCGAATTGTGTCACAAAATTGCATAGAAGCTCTAGTCCTGGTGGAAACTCGCCTTTCCTTCTTGAGAATTTATGCATTGTGACCCGCTCATGAAATATTTATGCATAAACTTACACTAATAGGCTACAGGTGTATTTTTCATTTTTCTTTTCATCAAAAGTGACCAAGTGTATGATGTAAATTCTAGTGATTCATAGCTCTTTAAATTGTACTTTGGTGTAATTTCAAATTTAATTCTTACCATTGTTTTCACCTTTTCAGTTTTATGCAAGCATTTTGTTACCCTTTTCCTTATCAAATTAATAGTTTAGGTAATATCCATAGCAAGACGACCTTTCTCCGGAGGTTTGGTCTTATCCAAGTATTCATACTTTTGAGATCATTCCCATGTTACACTGGATTGTTGAATTCCACATTCAATAGGGTGCAAAATCCAAGTGATAACAATGATATATAATAGATGCATTATTAAAAGGTATAATAATGTCCTAAATACATGAAGAGATGCAATCTCATCAATTTTTGTCATGCTAGTTGTATGCTTAGCACGTGGCATATTGTTACTAGGTATGTGCTAATTTCTATTACAAGCCATAGGATAAATGAAATCAATATAAGATGCATGTCCACAAGTGAGCTGTATATAAAATAAAAGGATATGTACCCAAATCAACTTAGTGGAGGGAAATGCTAATACATGATAAAATAACACCTCCATAGAAATTTTTCATCCTCATCTAGATAGCACATTTAATATCATGATAGTATCAAGGATAGAAGGATCATGTGTCAAAAGAGATAATAGAATGTCAAAATTAGAAATTTATGCATACATATCAACCAAGGAGTAATTTAAGCATAACATTGATGATGAATTATCCAAGGGTAGGTGGGTAGAGTTAAAGGTATGATAAGCATATGTAGGTAAAAGTTGATCCAAACCCAAAAAAATCTAAAATGAAATCTAGTAAACAAATAGTAATAAATGAGAGCTATTTAAATGAGAGGATATGGTACTTGGGTCTAGACTAATGATGGAATAATGTTATTAATGTCATGCAAAATCCATTTGCTATAGTACATAAATTGACTATCCTCCATTAGTTGAATGTGTTAGATTCTATGTAGTCTTATGATTTTGTTTAGTTCAATCTTTCATCCCTTGGGTTCAATCTTGATCCAAGTATATTTGATTAGACACAAGAAACTAAACTATGCCATGTGTCCAAGTGATTTGATAGAATGCTCATTCAACAAAGCTATATTTATCTTTGCTCCTTTGGTAGTTGAATGTGGTCAATATGATCTTCATGAATAGCTTTCAAAACATGTTATCCTAGGTCAAACCATTATGAGAGAGTGAACAATGAGAACTAATGTCAAAGACAACATACACAAGCATTCATTTGGATTATATGTAAAAGAAATGGACGTGATTATTTGTCCTTTTAAAAGTTGAAGAGTGCTATAATGATTTCATCACAATTAATTACATATACATTAATGTAACATTGAATGCCCTTAAATACCATTATACAATAACACGTCAGATAAACATGTATCAAATTAGCTCATAATGACTAGTATAATTGAGAATAAGAGATTTACTTTGAAATTAAAAAATTTGAATTCATTTCTATCTTAAACTAGGATAAACCAAGTGACAACTATTTGAAAACCCATTCCAAGGCAGGTAACGACTATGTGCAAATGAATTCAAATTCGACCGTTGTGAGGGAGAGCGGGAAAAAGCAGATGAGGGTAAGAAAAAGCATATGAAGCACTCTTCCACATTTCCTCGCATTTCTTCATAACTTCCTTGCACTTTTGATACAGACAATTCGATTCAAGCAAATGCAATTGGCAGGTGTGAAGACAATCTCTGCAACCTTTACCAGCATCGTCGCAGCCTGTGCCAAATGAGAGCACGTGAACTGTTCGACAAAATGCCTCAAAGAAATGTGGCCTCGTGGAATGCACGGAATGGTTTTGCTGACAAGGCTTTAGAAGCCTTCAAGCAAATGAAATTCGCAGGATAGGCAGATAATCTATTTCGTACATCTTATTGAACAGAAAGCGTTCCTTTTTTGAATCGTTTTTTCTACTTTCTCTTGTTATAATTTTGTTTTGTTTTCCTTCTGTAAGGGTTTTGTAAGCGTGCACGCTGGTCATTGATTTGTTTTGGTTTTTTGGTTTGTTCTGTGTTTTTTTAATTTGTTTGATTTGATGATTTGTTTTTCTTTTTATTTCTTTTGTTTGTTCTTTTTTTTCTTGGTTTCTTGGTATTTTGATTTGTGGAAGCAGAGAAAGAGGCAGAGAAAAAAATGCTGGAGGCAAAATTATTCTTCCAGGTAATTCTTTTTACACATTCTGCTTATTATGTTTTGATAGAATGAAAATTAATTACTGACTGTTTTGTTCTCAGTGATCTGACTATACAAATTCTAGATCAGCAAAATCTTCCTCTCTTCGGGCAATCTACAGAAAAGAATCCTTTAATTCCAGTATGGACTCTACGCGTGTGGTTTTTGGGGCAGTCTTTCCTGAATCAATTCTTTGGGTACCGGAAGGAGCCTCTGATCATTACACAGATATAAGTCCAGGTAGCAGCGCTTCCCCTTGGACGCTTCATGGCTTCGATTCTGCCCACTACAAAACACAGAGTGCCTCTCTTGGGTTGCTTTTCGTTGAACCTTGGCCTTTTCGTTGAAGCAGAGAAAGAGGCAGAGAAAAAAATACAGGAGAGCAAAATTATGCTTCTAGGTAATTCTTTTTGCACTTTCTGCTTATTTTGTTGTTTATTTTGATAGAATGAAAATTAATTACTGATTATTTTGTTCTCAGTGATCTGAATATACAAATTCTAGATCAGCAAAATCTTCCTCTCTTCGGGCAATCTACAGAAAGGGATCCTTTAATTCCAGTATAGACTTTCCGCATGTGGTTTTTGGGGCAGTCTTTCCTGAATCAATTCTTTGGGTACCGGAAGGAGCCTCTGATGATTACACAGATATCAGTCCAGGTAGCAGCGCTTCCCCTTGGACGCTTCATGGCTTCAATTCTGCCTCTGATCATTGCAAAATACAGAGTGCCTCTCTTGGGTTGCTTTTTGTTGAATCCCGGCCTTTTCAATATGAAAGAGCATGTTCTTATTACAATCTTTGCAGATGCAGGCTATGCGTTTTGCAACTGTACGCGACCCAGGTTGTTAATTATGCTTATTGATTGCTTTTAATTAACGGTTAAAGTGTATTGAATCTTCCTGTGAATACCCAGTTTTCTAAAATTTACTGGGCATTGATTTTAATTGGTAATTATGTTTGTATAAGACGATTTAAACCCAACCGGTTAGTTTATAGTATCCGGAAAAGAGAAGTAAGCGTTTCTTATGAACAGCCACTTTTTCAAAACCCTGCAGGAAGTGAAGTTTGCTGGGGTCTTGGTTGAAGCGATAGTAGCTGGAGCATGTATCTAATCGTCACAGCTATGAAATGTAGATAGGATCTTCTGTGTGCGGGCATGATCTGCAATCTGGCATATACATAAAGGGACTTGGAGCTCGAGAACTAAGTACTTTCTTGGTGAAATGGCATTTGGTGAGGAGATTTCCCACGTGACGTCAGAGGCAGTAGCAGAGGTCCCAATGGGGGAGGAAGTTGGAAAAACAGTGTGTGTCACTGGGGCCGCCGGATTCATAGGATCATGGCTTATGATAAGCTTGCTTGAGAAAGGATACACTGTTAGAGCAACTGTACGCGACCCAGGTAGTTAATTATGCTTATTGATTGCTTTTAAGGAACAGTCAAAGTGTATTGAATCTTCTTATGAATACCCAGTTTTCTAAAATTTAGAGGGAATTGCTTTTTAATTGGTAATTATGTCTGTATAACACAATTTAAACCCAACTGGTTAGTTTATAGTATCTGGAAAAGAGAAGTAAGTGTTTCTTATGAATAGCCACACTTTCAAAATATACCCATCTTTTGAACAATTTTTAAAAAAATGGTGTGATGAATGTTCTAAATTGATTCATGTTCGTAATAGTGAAATTGGGAATATGTATTGAATATTCCTCCGAGTACCCAATTTTCTTAAGTTTTCTGTATCCAGATATAAGATTTTAGTTCATGTATAAGTTGTGACAGCAAACTCCTACTGCAGTTTTAAAGTTTAAGCTAAACTGGATTGTCCAATCTATCAAGTTGTATTCATTATTCGTATGAGTTTTTAGATTTTCACACTTTATTTTAGTTTTGTAAAGTTGTTTTTGCTGCTGAAACTATGGCTCCATAGGATGTGTATTTCAACCAACTTTCTTTATGCTTGACTTGTATAGCAGATGATGATCCTTCCACTCATTTTTTTCTGAATTCTCAATGGGTTATTACAAATTGATCTAGTATTTTAAATTCCTTTGATCTTGAGCATGCATGGAATTTGTTGAAGGGAGGGACTAGTCAAGTAGGAGACATGGTTACAGGATTGCTTTGGGAGAGTTACAAAGATTGGTTTTCTCATTCAGAGGCTGAATTGACGAAACTCTTTACAGATCTCTTTCATCTCTAGTAGTAATCGTAGATTTTCACAAGGAGTTCTAATTGCTTTAGTTGCCTGGTGTACTTCCTGCTTCATCGTGCTTTGTTTTAAGCAAAAGAATCTTTAAATTTCAGTGAAATTTATTTTTTCCATATGCTAGATGTGGCTAATGACATTGCCAATTCGCTGTTACATTTGCTGAAAATAGAGTGATAATTTCATGTTTTTTGATTGTTGAACAGAGAATCCAGTGAAGACCAAGCATTTGTTGGGCCTACCAGAGGCTATTGACAGATTGACACTTTGGAAAGCAGATCTGGATGATGAAGGAATTTTTGATGCTGCATTTGATGGCTGTGAAGGTGTTTCCCATGTTGCCACTGCCATGGATTTTGAGTCTGAAGGTAAGATTTTGGTAAAGAGGGCGTTATGGTCGTGTCTGAAGGGTATCCAATATTTTGCCTTTGATATTTGACACAACAATGTTTTGCTTTGTTTGGCTGTCTCCTGTTCAGGTAAAGTTATTTCTGAATTTTCTTAAAGAGATGCAGAGAAGTTGGTGGACATTGCTGTCACTTGCCTGGGAGGCACCCTAGCTCGTAGTGTCTGAATGCTGCAGGAGATGAAAATAGGATCTTGATGAACACCTCAAGGAAGAGAAGATTAGAATTGCAGTTGATTATATTGAGAAAGACAATAAAAATTATAAAGGTGTTGTTTCCTTGAAGCTGTAAACCTTAATTTATTTAGTTTTAATATTAATATTTTTCTTCTTCAGTTTTGTGTTTCAGTAGTTCTCTATATCATTATCAGTTATTCCCCATAACTGGGCTGCAATAACAGACCATCTGCATGAAAAACAAGTCTTAAATCTTATATAATTGCTACTATACCACAAATTATTTGATCGCATTATATGATAATGCTACACCTCATTTAACTGCTACACACTAAATAGCCCAAACGAAGCAGAATGACAAAGCACTTAAAAACCAATTATTAGGCTGCCCTTCCTCCTCCTTGTGGAAATACGAATGTGAATAAACCCAGGCAACCGACAGATCCTTTAAAAGACCTCTCTAAAGAGAACCACCCAATTCCCTGGTGTTGATTTGCTATGGATCAGATATATACGGCATTGATGTTATTCTAGAAGCCTAGACCTTAAATGAAAAACACTGTTCTTCTGTCCAGCCCTGTGGTATGTAGGTCTGCCAAAAAAAAAAAGTTGCTAATCCCTAAACAAATCCTAAGAAAAATCTCCCACTCTATGTTTAGAAGGAATAACTATGCGTGTGTGCATCAGTATACACAAGTGGAGATTGTGGGGGCCTTTTCACTAACCCTTCCCATATCATCCGAGAATGCTTTGTGATACCAGAAAAAAATAGGATCCCCTAAAAACTACAGCTGCGAGCAAGCATCATGGGAAAAAAAAGAAAAGCCCCTGCCTGACTATACATTTTTCTCACAATGCAGGAAGAGAAACAAAGATATGGGTATTTTTCTTTGCAAGCAAACAATATGAACGGGCAAGCTTAACAGACTGATTCATTGATTTATGGTCTTTGAGAAGCCATTTTTTATCTTAGTTTTGCAATAAGTGTTTTGATCTTTTTTCATTTATAATAGACTGACTTGTACTTATTTTTATGTTTTTGCAGGCAAAATTCTTGGAAAAATGCTGGAAGGGAAATTTAGGTTTGTGGTTTTCTTTTTTCTTTAACTCTTTCTTTATTTCGTAAGCTTTGAAATTTAATAAGGAGGTACGATTGTTTTAAATCACAAACATATTTAGGTCATTATGTTTCAATATATTATTTATTTAAGTACTTTTAGTCAAGCTGTGAAATATTGTGACTGACAATTGAGAGAATTTGTAGCTATTATGATTGTCCGTGGGTTGATATTTTACAAAGAAGCTGAAATCATTAAAGTTGATGTGCTTGGTGAGGTTGACAAGAATATAAAAAAGAGGCTGGTATGTACATGTTTTTGATGTTTTAGATTGTTTTGATGACCATTTTCTTTGACTAATTGTCTTTGTTTTATGTGTTTCTTGCATGTTGCTCTTGGAATAGGGCTGCTAACAAGGATACCAAACAGAGCTAATCAACTTTTTCAGTTAGTTAATTTCACCATCATGGTGGGATCAAGGGTAGGAGTGAAGTTGCTGGTTTATATTTAAAGCAGCAAATGTATTATATTTGTCAATTACATTGACCTAATAGCTTTGTAACATGTAAAAATACAATGTTTAATAAAAAAAGTTATTGGAAGGGGTTAAAAACCCCTTTCAAAGACTGATGGGAATGGTCATTGGCCATGGCCATTCCATAAGGTCGTGCGTTTTTTTTGACAGCTTAGAGAATGGTCAAGAGACCGAGGCCATTCTTTAAGGTATGTCTCTTGTGTCCCTTGCATATTTATTTTTGTTTTTTGGTTTTTTTTCTTTTCTTTTATATTAACATTAAAGTTACAAACCACAATTTTACTAATAAATTTCATTTATGAATCACAACATAAGTCATCTCATAAAATAATTGATAATGAACAATCATAAATCACCTTTATGAAAATAATATAAAGTATGGACAATTCACATGACACAACCATGCCACCATAATGACAAACTAAATGTTTTAAATCACCACATATTAACATTATCCACAATGGACAATCATAAATTACCCTTATGAAAACAACATTTAAATGATAGCTATTAACTCACTTTATGAATGCATTTCACATGGCATAATTGTGTCTCTATAATTCTAAAATGCACATTTTGACCCACCACATATTTAACATTATTGCAAATGACGATTTTTGTCACCTAATAAAACACATCACTAAACATGTGCTATTTGACCATCACATGCAAAAATTACTAAAAGTGACAAATAATTGCTCTTATAATTTTAAAATAATTTTTCATTTTTATTAATGTATTTTAATAAATTATAAAATATGATGACATGTAATATAATTTTTATAACCATAAATATTTAAGTTGAATAAATAAAAAAATTAATTTGTTGTGTTGTGTTGTTTTGTGTAATGTTGTGGTGTGTTGTTATGTGATGTTGTGTTGTGTTGTTATGTGTGATGTTGTGTTGTGTTGTGGTTGTCTTAGGTCAATTAGGGGAGGCCATGCAAGCTTCCACCTTCACGTGGTTGGCCTTGTTAGTAGAGAATATTCAAATAAATATTCTTGAAGCTAAGAGAAGCTTTTCTTATAAATATTTATATCATTTAATTATAAACAATGTTTTATAAATTTAAGTTAGTTCATATTACATATATGGGGAGATTTTAAAAATAAAGAAAATTGTGATTGCAATAAATTATAAAATATGATGAATGTAATATAATTTTTATAACCACCAATATGTAAGTTGAATATTTAAAAGTATGTAAAAACTTTTTAATAAATAAAATCAAATGAATTTGTTGTTTTGTGTTTTGTGTAATGTTATGTGCGATATTGTGTTGTGTTGTGGTTGTCTTAGGTCAATTAGGGGAGGCCATGTGAGATTCCACCTTAATGTGGTTGGCCTTGTTACTAGAAAATATTCAAATAATTATCCTTGAAGCGAAGAGAAGCTTTTTCTATAAATATTTATATCATTTAATTATAAACAATGTTTTATAAATTTAAGCAGGTTCATATTACATAGATGGTGAGATTTTAAAAATAAAGAAAATTGTGATTGTAAAGGTGAAATTTCAAAAAATAAATAAATTGTCAAATTGAGTAGTATTTTCCTAGTTACCACAATTATATCATATAACTCAAGAATTTTACAAACGTTCACAATTTGATTGTTTTTCCAATGAAAATAATTTATTAAAAATGCCCCTTAAAGGATAACTTTTGCATAGTAGTTTTAATTATAATAATTTTTCTTATAATTTTAAATTTTGTTTGATAGCCTAAACATAGATTTTTTTTTTAAAAGATTATATGTATTGTTGGCGTATTTGATTTTAGAATAATCAAATAAATCTTTATTATACTAATACAATTATAATAGAGTTGATATATTTCTTACAACTCATTTTATATAGAGTGATTATAAGTGAGTTAATTTAGAGCATTTCTAATTATTATGTTTTTTATAAATATTTTAAAATATAAGAAGTACATTAATGCTAAAAAAATGTGCATTTGTAGAAGAGAAATATACATTCTTTTCACTTTCCCCATTTTTCGTTGGAACAAGGTGATTGACTCAAGATCCTAAAGGTATTTTTAGCACTACTTTCCCCATAATTTACTTGTCATTTAGTAGAGGTGAAAGATTTATAGACAAGTAGCAAACCGTTAAATTTTTATTATACTAAAGAAGATTGTGGGGGAGCCCTAGATAGAATTGTAGGTGCAATCACGTGCAATTGTAGTGTAGAATCTATTGAGACCCCTCTAAAATTGGTAAAATCAAACTAAATACTTGAATTTTGATAGAAACTTTCCTTGTATGTGTAATCCCCTCATGATGGAAGCCTTATGATTTTCCTTTCTTAAGTGTGTTTCATGTTTTTGGGACTCTATGAATTCTTGCTTAGATTGTGAGTCTTTGGGAAAACTTGAAATCGAGTTCCAATACCTGGTCAAGTTTCAAGTCTCAAGGAAGGCCTCAAACTTGGAACATCCTAGTCCAATTTGTTGCTCAACCCCCATCTATTATACCTCCTTAGCTGTTTATTTGTCGTGATGTCCAAGTCCTCACCTCTTTAAGTTCTAATTTCCTCTCCAATCTCATCCCTCCCTCCCCTTCTATGTTTTATCTCACAAGTCCAAAGTCCTCAATTTGTTATGCTCTCCACCTCCATAGTTCTTTGTTCTTCCATATCGACCTTGGGATTATGGAGGAACATAAAATGTTGGCACCCAATTTCTAGGTGCCAAGTCCATCTTGAGTCTTGATCCTTGTGACTCCTTTAGTCCCAGTCCCTATTCCTTTCTCAAATCCATGGCTTGATCCTTCCCTACTTCGTAGTTTCTTGTTTTGTGTTCCTCCTTGGGGTTTGATCCTTAACCTTCCCCCATTACCTCGAACCTTGGATGCTAGCATGGACCTATCACTCACTTCATTGATTCTTTCTTGCATTTCCCCTCCCATCATTGATTCTTATCTCACTTCATCCTTAAAGTAGTTCAAAGGTTCCTCTTAGATCTAAACTCCCACTAGGCACTAGATAGCTCTATTTTTCTACCAAATCCCGATTTCAAACCAAAAAACCTCGAGACACATTTTCACCTACCCTAACAAATTTTAGAATTCACCATTTCACCCTTTTTTCTCCAAAAACACATCAATTTGATGTTTGGATGCGATACCATTAGTCAATTTAAAAAGCTAGAGTTTGGTCACCCCCATGACCATTATGAGGGTTATTGAGTTTCCTCCCTCCCAATCCTACAAAAATTCCCACCATTTGTTTTAAAGGTTCTAAGAACTCGTTCCGCTCCTGCATGCAATGTTCCATATTTTGCTCAACTTTCACATGTTTGGTGCATTTTTCTTCTACATCCATGAGATCCATCTATAGCAATTGAATGAAGACCATAAATATTAGTTTACAATTTATTCTAAAATTGGTGTTAGTAATTTTTAATTCAAGGAGCCACACAATTTCATGAGCAATCTAGAGTTTCAATCCACACTAGTCCTAGTTCATTTTGATGGTAAAAATTCTACAAAATCATCAAGAGTTTCATTTATTTTAGATATTTATGTAATAGGGTGTCTCCATAATAGTTTGTTCAAGTCTAGAAGATCCTTTTAGTCATATCAAGGGTTTATCCTGTTGCAGTATGAGTTTAATGGGTGCACTCCTAAGGGGGAGTGATCAAAGTGTTTGTTCTTTGCCATTGATGTCAAAGGGGGAGAGGTGGTCATGTGAAACATAGTTGTAGAAGAGAAGAAGATGTTCTCCTGGAATATTGTGTAAGTTGTTGTCTTTGATGGTTTTTCACATCATGTGTTGCGATCAATGGAAAAGGGGGAGATTGTTGCAAGTATGAGCCAATTTGGTGGTGTTCTCATTAATGTTGTCATTAATGTCAACACAATTCAGTATGTTGCAGATTGTACATGTATAGTTGAGATGCTGTGAGTACATGGAGCTATCTTTATGACATTGCAGATGTGTTGAATTGGTGAGTTTCTAAGTGATTTTGAGAAAATTAATAAAGGAGAGAAGTCAGAGTGATGAGTGGGTTTAGAATGTGCTTCGGTTTGTGCTCCATGTTTCTCCTGTGTTGATCCTATGCTTGTGTGGATCTAAAGGTGTTCTATTGGTGGTATCGTGGTGATATCTCCTGAGTTTTAGCTTTAGGTTTGATGGTATGTGGAAGTTATGTTCACCAGTGTGTGAACTGTTCTAGTAGAGTTGGTTTTCTGTGGACTCAGAGAAATGCCTCTGCTCTACAGTCCTCCGCTGATTTGTTTCAGATCTTGCAAATCTGAGATATGTCTTGTGATGATGTTCTCTAGGTTTTGGAAAAGATATTTGAGGTTTGGTGATCTGGAAGTCATGTTTTGGTGTTGTTGTGTGTGTTTGCATAGTCCATATGGATTGGTGAAAGGTGTTTAGTGTTTGAAGATTTTTGCACTTGCTGCGGATGTACCTTAAGGAATCCGAGATGTGTTCTCATGCATAATGAAGCACCACCCTTGAAATCTATTGACTATGATTCTCAATAAACAAGCACCACCCTTGACATCTAGTGACACATTCGTCAACACTATAAAGAATAAATCATTCACCACATTTTTAGTAGTAGATTTTTTTATAGTTCATGATTCTAGTAGTTAACTAGGGAAACACCACCCATGAAGCATATGAATCTATTTATTTAGTCTTGTTGATCATCTCAATTTGCTTGCACATTACACTTCTCACAATGATGATCCTATCAACTATATAAGAGGTCATTAAATAGTTTGCTAGTTTTAACCTAGTGATGCCCTTTGGGGGTTGGACTAGCATTCAATACAATTGTAGTAATCTAGATTTTCCTTATCTTTTATAATTTTTAATCTTTTCAAGATACCTTGAGGAATACCCTCCTATGTCTAATTTGAAACCAACATATAGAAAATAATATCCACTCTTGGCCCTAAACCTTTCTTAGCTTGTAATGACCTTTTTTTTTACCTTCTTGATAACACCCCTAGCCTTAAAGGTTAATGTTGGTTATTTTTTATGAACCAAACTAATTCTTGCCATATATCGATGAAATTTCCATAATTCAATTATTGGTAAAGGTAAGGATTGGCCAACACATAAGTAAGGATTCTTAGTCCTTTAGTTCTTCACTTCAAGCTCTGTGAAACCTAGGAGGGTAATCCTAAAAATGTTCATGTAATATTCACTGATCAAGAACATTTCTATACATAGATAAATTCCCACAACTATGAATAAAAAATAGCTATTAAAGATTTGGTTGACCTTCCACCTATTGCCATCTATTGCAAGGAAAAAAAGGGTACTTCAAATTTGTGCATTGTAATTTAAACTTTTCAATTGATTCTTTATTCTCATCCCAAGCCCTAGGTTAGGTGCATTGCCAACTCACTTATCATCAATACAACTTAATGAAAATACCAGTGTCTTATCTATGGGATAATGTTGTCACGTTTGCAACAACCAGTAATTAAACTATTGACATGTACTACCTTGTAGTATTCAACACATTATTGCTGCAACACAACTACTTATCGATCTGATTCCTTTTCCTCACAAACTTGTGACCTTACTTCAACATTTAAATCAATTCTTTGAATTGAAGAAAAAATAAACCCACACATTCAAATAAAATAGTTGAAGAAAAATGAAAAAGATCATTGACCATTCCATTAATAATTCAAGAGAAAATTACATATGAGAGAGTATGTTTAGAAACTAATACTTTCTTCTTATTACTGCTATCAGAAAACTATTTTAAGATCATTACATACATGATTCATATCCTAGATTCCTTACTGAACTATTCATCAGTATTTTACAATATGCTCCTCTCTGAGCTTAGCTTTTCACCTAGACCATTCTGGGACCTTAAATTCGAACTCCCTGTAACTAGCCATGAAATCCCTTTTATAGAACAAGGGAGCAACAAGCAAGAAGATGAATTATAGTTACATTTCATTTCATTTGATGACTAATTTCACCAGAGTTTGAGATGTTCATCAATTAGTTACATGTAACCATTGAAGAGTATGAAAGAGTAAAAGACAAAAATCCACACCATTTGGATGAAGACTAGTTATCCTACCAAAAGGAATAGTTTGTTGCTACACTAGCACCGAATTCCCTTGTCCTTGTTGACCAAAGAATATTCTCCATTCATAGCCAGAACAAAAATTAATATACCACCCAGAAAAAAGCATACCTGCTACCATAGTTAGGGAGTTTGACACTTCTCCAACACACTAGCCCAAAATATTTCCACATCAACACTAAAAAAAAAAACCACAAATATGCTGAAGAGGACGATCCTGAAGTAGTGGCAACGGTGTCATCAAAAACAAAAAAGGGTGGAGACACTACTTTGAGTCATCAACATTATGCTTGTCAATACCTTGTTCATGATGAAATTAGAGGAACCATCACTGCTTCCTCATCAGAATCTTTAGAAGGCACTAGAGAAAGGAGATAATGGTCGTACTCCAGATCAGTGTCATCTTGACCACCTGAAGGGTTATCAAAAAATCAATGAGAGAATTATGTCTCCCCAAGTGAGTCTTACAATACTTACCTCTTTTCTTTGCTTTCTTCTTAGACTCAACCAACTCCTTCCCCTTAAACTTGACCAATTATTTTGAAATGGTTTGGCTCCTTAGGTAGTAACTACTCCTTACACCATATTTCTTAAATTTCCTACATCCCTTTCTCTCCTTTGGTGTTTTAGGAGCTCCTTGTGTTTCAACTTCACTTTCAGGTGCATTGTCCTTGGAATCAAGCAATTAAGTCTCTTGGACCTCTGGATTGGCTTAACAAACTCACTTGACTTACTCATTTTTACAATGACCAAAACAAGCACAAGAACACTCCTAATTTTTAGAAAAACCCTCACCACCCCAGGGTTCTAGAACCCATAAACTGTTATAACCACAATTGAAAAGAGCAAGTACGAGTACCTACTTACCTTGGGAAAGGTTTATCATGATACCTCTACAACCTTCTATAAAGAAATTCCTCACCAACCTATTCTCGGACTTAACTTAATTTTCAACCTTTGAATGCAAATTCCTAAATGAAAAATATGGCCATCGATCCTTATTATATAAAGCCTTGCAAGCATGCCAACCATTAATACTCAAGAAAAGCTTATGTGAGTGAGCTGACAATAGGCTTCTTGATTTTTAAATCTCAGCCATTGATCACACTTTGAGATAAATCAACAGATAGTTACCATCAGAGTAATTAATCATGACAAAGTTTAATTGTATGTGATTGATGCCTTTTCCTAATCAAAAAATCCCCAAGTAGATATACATCCACTATGTCTACACATTTAACCACATACTGAGCATTAAATAAAGCCTATTGTGTCATAGTTACCTACTTGCCCATGGGAATTAATACACTTGCATTTCATCACAGTAGGACAACAAGGAGTGATCTTGATTCAATCTTAGAATATCGGCCCGTACCCTGCCTTGCTTTATTTTTAACTTCCCACATATACCAGCATATAACATTATTTAACGACAAAAATCCCAAACACATGCCAAAAGAATAAGTTCAAATATGGCATCATTTTTATCATAGCATTGTATCAGCCAAATTTAGCACTATTTTAACTCCACTAGAATCTATCAGAGCCTTTGAAATGTTCCACGTGGTAGTCGCCCGCTTGCTCGCTGAGAAACAAAAGGTACAAGGGGGCCACTCACGTGATGGCAAGGAGTGATCAAGATTGACCCATGTCACCAGTCATCAACCGTTGATCTCTTTTCTTATTAATAATTTTCTGTCTCCAAATCTTGGTGGGTCCCTCCATGGAGCAACATATGTCATCTTTCCCGCTTGCCCATGACACTTTATAAGTATTAAATAAAATCCAATAGAGTGGCAGTGAGCAGTGGGGATTTTCCCATGTCACCCAACAACCATCAAAGATTTCCTTTCGATACTGTTTGCCAATCACACTGAGACATCAGGCCCACCATATAAAGGTTACATGTGTCTAATGCCTGCTAGCTCATGTGATTACCTCATCTCAATGCACAAGATGGATGAGCATGCGAGGAACGGTCTTGATGAAAAATATGTTGCGATGCCTATTGTTGATCTTTCTCAAAGCTACACCTGCTGACCTTTTGGAAGCAATGGTCCCACGACCTAACATGACACATGGAAACCACTCGTTGGCTCATGTGATTAAAAAAATATGCCATAAAAAAGCTTGGGCATGCGGGGAACAATGACGATCAGCTCACAATGATCTAACAATTAGCGTAAAACCTAATTCTGCACATGCTGCAAAAGTTAGCCCTTAAAAGAGGGCCAAGCTAGGTAGACGATGGTCAAGGACATGTAAAAATGGACTAAGATGTATAGTCAAATTATGATAAAAATATGCAAAGAAAAGTTGATGCAAACCTCAAAAAATCTAAAATGAGAGGATAAATTATATTCTAGAAAGACCTAACATAAAGTCCTAAGGTGAAACTCGAGGTTAAAAATATAAGAAAGTTTCAGGTTCATAAAAAAATATAAATAAATACATTACTTTTAAACTTAAATAATCTAGGAAAATTAAATAAACGCAATTTGATGAATAAGAAAAAAAAATCCTAGATTAAATCAGTTGGGTTAGTAAATTGAATAATAATTTAAGTGATATCTATTTAAATGAGAGGATAGGGTACTTGGTTCTAGGATAATGATGGAATAATGTTTACTAATGTCATGAAAAATTCATTTTCTATAGTACATAAACTAATTGTCCTCAGTTAATTGAATGAGTTAGATTCCATGTGGTCTTAGGATTTTGTGTTGCATCCCCTGGGTTCAATCTTGATCCACATATATTTGATTTTATGCATGAAATTGAGCTATGACATGAGTGGACAAAAAAATAAATGGAGAGAAATCTAAAAAATTACCTTTTCCACTATGTAGAGCTCTAAGTGGACATTCCAACAATTGTCAAAATTAAAATATTTAATTAAAAATATAAAAAAAGTGAATTTGAGTGGTATGTACTTTTTAGAAAAAATAATGGAGTGTGGAATGCCTTAGCCACCTATGGATTAGCCCTGAATCAACCATGTGATCATGGCTAGGCATTGAGGTCTTAAGTACCTAGGTGGTAGAATTAAGTCCCTATGAGTTGGCAAGAACTAGAGGCTTGAAGCCGATGTGACTCGTATCTTGAGTGAGAAAATTCCACGTATCCACACTTTGTAAGGGACACTAACAAATATAAAGGCACACACAATAGAAGGTTACAAGTGTTAACACCTTTCACATAGTTAATATTACCTTGTACAAAATAATTATACATGTATTAATTCCCACACCTTTAAAGTAGAATTGGAAGGTAGCCAAGCACTTGCACCGCTACATGATAATAAAACCACACCTTAATAATTAAGCATCCATTCTCATGGTTGTATATCTGGTGACAAAATAAATGACCCTGAGATACTTGGTGATAGGTCAAAAGTCACATGTATCTTAAAAATAGGTGGGTGTTACCCAATGTTGCGTTCAACTAGAGAATTAGCATGAATAGGAATGTGATGATGAGCCAACTAGAGTGTCAACAAGCTTACTATATATTGAGAAAAATACGGTTTACAACTAAAATCACATGGGTTTGTGGGCCCAATAATGCTAATTTTAATTTAAAACTTCTCGTATCTATGGCTATATAAGTGGTTTAAGTGTTATAAGGGTAGATTTAAATGAGAAACCTCGATATTCCATTGATACAAGTAGTTTTAAATGGAGTAGCTACATAGTATACATAGGTTTGTGGATATATACAATTATGTATATATCATGTACCTTGCTAGTTCATGAGTTAGGATGATTTTAGGTCTCTACATATGTCAATTTTGGTTATCAACTACTTTCAATGTGACTATGTATTCAACTTCACCCCTAGAAGCACCTAAAAATAAATCCTTGAATCAACTAAACATGAAGCAAGAACTTGTAAAAACCTCTTAGCTAAAAAGTACAACAAAGCACAAGTAACACAATATAGTCAGATAACGGATAAACTTCCCAATTTTTTTTCCAAAATGTAATGCTCTAATTTGAAATACAAGATGAAAGAAAACAATAATGAAAGTTTCTATTCAAATCAATACAAAACCTCAAATATAACTCAACAAAGGAATTCAAACAAAGCAATAACATAAAATGACCAAAGAAAATTTACCAAAGAAATCCATTATAGACTTGATTTTCTCCAATGATGGTTGGAATGTGGACACTCTAAAACAAGAGGTAACTATTTTGGCTTCATAAAACTATCTCAAAAAATAGTGATGACATGCATGAAAATGTGCCTCAATTTATAGATTTTCGAGAGAGGCAATAAACAGTGGGAATGTGATATATTTTGGTTAAGTAAATATCCATATTTTTGCCTATTTCCATTGTTTGGCTCATGATGATCATGCACTCACCCTCCTTCAATAATTCATGATATAATGCACCTAAATCAATCAACCATCAATCATTAATAGCACTATTAGCTTATTTATGAACAAAACATTATTTTCATCATTAGAGATTTATCATCAAAGGAATATTCAAAATTCTTCTTCTTCTATTTATATTTCTTTACATGGCCTTGCTTCCCATAATTCCAAATTGTCACTCTACTCTTACTAGAGGTTTTAGGTCATTCTATTGGATTAGAACTCTCTTTATCCCCCTTTTCCTTACCATATTTTTAATTGGGTCAACCTCAAACATGTAGTTCATCCTTAGAACCCTTGTCTGTGGATGTTCATGTAATTCTTTGTTGAGAAAAGTATCAACAAAGGTATCCACCTTAATCTCAACAATACCACCACCAATTACAACTTTATGTTCTCTCAAGATTTAGGTAAAGAGAAAAGCACCAAAATACATTTATAATCATCAAGTTTAGCATTTATACTTCCAAAATTAATTAAAATAATATTTAATTAATTTTGGTGAATAGCTAGATAGAGTCTCCATTTTAAAGGAGTATAATTTAGATTCCAAATTCAATAATTTAAAAGACTCTTAGTTTGGTAGATTTCACTTATTCTTCTCCATAGACAATATGTTGTAGTCTCTTCAGAGACATGTTCCAAAGGATGAAATTCAAGATATATAGTGATATTGTTCCTAATTTTTTTTTGTCAAGATTCTTCTAGTCTTCATTTGATAGCCCAATAGGCCTTTCCTTTTTTTTATCATAGCCCTCCATTGATATCTTTCATCCAAGAGATACTACATATTTAGTTTCCCATCTAGTACCTAAATCCATTGAGCTTATTAATTTGTGAACTAGATGTGCTTGCCACATGGCTTCTGTAACCACACTCATGTTTTCAAATCACTAAAAAAAGTACTACTACGAACACAAAAAGCCACAACATTAAAAGAAAGGTATCCCAAGCTTCTAAAATTAAGGCATAGCTCTAATACCAAATATTGAATCTAATTAAGAAAGTGATTAAGCCAACAAGATTAGTGTACCAATAGAGAAATAAATATAAAACATGTAAACCATATGAATACTAGATATATGTGGAGAAACCCTTGCACAAAATAAGTCCATTTTCAAAGAGACCCAAGCTATGGTGCTTTGTTTGGCTATCTCTGTTCAAGGAAAGTTATTTCTGAATTTCCTTAAAGAGATGCAGAGAACTTGGTGGATATTACTAGCACTTTCCTGGGAGGCACCATAGCTCGTAGTGTCTAAATGGTGCAAGAGATGAAAATAGCACCTTGATGAATACCTCAGGGAAGAGAATATTAGAATTGCAATTGATTATATTGAGAAAGACAATAAATATTAAAAAGGTGTTGTTTCCTTGAAGCTGTAAACCTTAGTTCATTTATTTTTAATATTAATATTTTATTTTTCAATACTTTGTTTCAGTAGTTCTCTATATCATTATTAGTTATTCCCCATAACTGGACTGTAATAACATACCATCTGCATGAAAAGTGTTAAATCTTATATTATTTCTACTTTACCACAAATTATTTGATCTTGGAGATGAAATCCCAAGAATGTTCATTCTTCTCCTTCCCTTGCATTATATGATAATGCTACACCCCATTTAACTACTACACACTAAATATCCCAAATGAAAGAGAATGCCAAAGCACTTAAAAACCAATTATTAGGCTGCCCTCCCTTCTTGTGGAAATACGAATGTGAATAAACCCAGGCAATTGACAAATCCTTTAAAAGACCTCTCTAAAGAGAACCGCCCAATTCCCTGGTTTTGACTTGTTATGGATCAGATATATACAACATTGATGTTATTCTAGAGGCTAGACCTTAAATGAAAAACACTGCTCTTCTGTCCAGGTCGATGGTATGTAGGACAAATCCTAAGAAAAATATCCCACTCTATGTTTATAAGCAATAACTATGCGTGTGTGCATGAGTATATACGCTAGTACTACTTGTGAATGAAGTGAAAAGAAGGGACAGAGGGTCCAAAGCAGAAATACACAAGTGGAGACTGTGGGGGCCTTTGCACTACACTACCCACATCATCCAAGGACACTTTGTAATACCGGAAAAACATGGGATCCGCTGAAAACTGGAGGCAACAAGCATTGTGGGAAGAAAAGAATAGGCCCTGCCCGACTATACGTTTTTCTCAAAGTTCAGGAAGAGAAACAAAGATATGGGTATTTTTGCTAGTAAACAATATCTGCAGGCAGGCTTAACAGACTGATTCATTGATTCATGGTCTTTGAGAGGCCATTTTTTATCTTAATTTAATTTTTCCTTATTTTCTTAGCAATAAATGTTTTCTCTATTTTCATTTCTAATAGATTGACTTGTATTTATTTTTATATTCTTGCAAACAAGATTATGAGGAAAATGCTGGAAGGGAAATTTAGGTTTGTGGTTTTCTTTTCTTCTTTAACTCTCTTAATTTCATAAGCTTTGAAATTTTATTAAGTAGGTACTATTGTTTTAAATCGCAAACATGTTTATGTCATTACGTTTCAATATATTATTTATTTAAGCACTTCTAGTCAAGCTGTGAAATGTTGTGACTGACAATTGAGAGAATTTGTAGCTATTATGATTGTCCGTAGGTTGATATTTTACAAAGAAGCTGAAATCATTGAAGTTGATGTGCTTGGTGAGGTTGACAAGAATATAAAAAAGAGGCCTGGTATGTACATGTTTTTGATGTTTTAGATTGTTTTGATGACCATTTTCTTTGACTAATTGTCTTTGTTTTATGTGTTTCTTGCATGTTGCTCTTGGAATAGGTGAGTTTTCAAGCATTTTGCTAACAAGGATCCCAAACAGAGCTAAGCAATTTTTTGAGTTAGTTAATTTCACCATCACAGTGGGATCAAGGGTAGGAGTGAAGTTGTCAATTGCATTGACCTAATATGTTTAGGGCAGAAAATGTAATATATTTGTCAATTGCGTTGACCTCATAGCTTTGTAACATGTAAAAATACAATGTTTAATAAAAAAAAAGTTATTGGAAAGGGTTAAAAACCCCTTTCAAAGACCAATGAGAATGGTCATTAGCCATGGCCATTCTATAATGTCACATATTTTTTTGACGACTTAAATAATAGTCAAGAGGACAAGGCCATTCTTTAGGGTGTCTCTTGTTCCCCTTTCATTTTTGTTTTTTTTTTGGTTAATTTTATTTTTTATATTAGCATTAAAGTTACAAATCACTATTTTACTAATAGATTTCATTTATGAATCACAACACAAGTCACCTCATAAAAAAATGATAATGCCAATCATAAATCACCTTTACAAAAATAATATAAAGTGTACCACCATAATGATAAACTAAATGTTTTGAATCGTCACATATTAACATTGTCCACAACTAACAATCATAAATTATACTTATGAAAACAACATTTAAACGATAGCTATTAACTAACTTTATGAATGCAATTCACATGACATAATCATGTCTCCATATTTATAAAATGCACAATATGACCCACAATGCAAATGATGTTTTTTTTTTCACATAATAAAACAAATCACTAAAGATGTGCTATTTGACCATCACATATATTGTAAATGACGTATCTAATAGCTTTGATGACTTTAAAATAGTTTTTCCTTTTTATAACCATCAATATTAAGTTGAATATTTAAAAGTAAGTAAACAATTTTTTTATAAAAGAAAATAATGAGTTTGTGTTGTGTTGTGTTGTGTTGTGTTGTTTTTTGTAATGTTGTGATGTTTGATCATGTGTTGTTTGTGTTTTGTTTAATGTTGTGATGTGTTGTGGTTGTCTTAGGTCAATTAGGGGAGGCCATGCAAACTTCCACCTTCACATGGTTCCTCCCTCCCTAATTCTCCTGAACAATTCCCACCATTTTTTAAAGGTTCTAAGAACTTGTTCCTCCCTTGTGTGTGATGTTCCATATTTTGCTCACTTTTCACACATTTGGTGTTGGTAATTTTTAATTCAAGGAGCCACACAAGTTCATGAGCAATCCAAAGTTTCAATCCACACTAGTCCTAGTTCATTTTGATGGTAACAATTCTACAAAATCAATAATAGTTTCATATTTTGTAGAGATTTATGTAGTAGGGTGTCTCCATGATAGTTTGTACAAGTCCAA
>VDFB02159254.1:0-16042 GCA_007258455.2 Sequoia sempervirens | reverse complement strand
TAATTACTATTTTTAAATAAATCAAAATTGATATTTTTTTTTTTTTAAATCAAAGTAAAAGTCTATAAAGAAGTCTGCATCTATTATTCCCAAGTAAGCTCATTTTTTGCTGTTCATGAGTAAATACAGTGTATCTTTTGATTGTCTGAAGGTCTCCAAGATTGATTCCAAGCATTGTGGGGAAGGATTTTTAGTGGTAGCAGCTGGGATTGAAGATTTTTGGAGTTTGACATATTCTATTTTGCATCATTCGGTGTGTATTTCTTGCTGATCATAACAATTTCCAGATTCTGATTTTTATTTCCAGCAAAGAAGTGTTCTCACTCTAGAGTTTTTCAAAGGTTCAAGCTATAAAAACCACTTTTTAGCAATGGAGTTGCATGAAGGTGTGCTAGAACCCAAGACAGTTTCGTCAAATTCATCATATTAAGTCACAAATACTATTCTTAGTCACATCAATATTATTGCTTTAAAGATCAAACAAAAAAAAAGATAGAAATAACTTGGACAACAAATTGGTTAACAACGGATTGATCCAAGCAGCTTCATTTCCAATCACTTTCCAATTCCTAGAGTTGGTAATAGCATGCGCTCAACATTATGAGCCTAGTGCTAGGCTCATTATGTATTTAGATAATCAAGTGATATGCAGTTTGGATGCAAATAATCTTGATTTGACATTTGAGTTGCAACCTTTTGAAGAAACCCATCTCATCAACTTACATAAATGTGAAGAACAATATAAAAATAATTTGTGTAATGAAATAACTTGCACAATAGAAGAATATGATAGAAAATATGCTGCAAATAATTGATAATAACTGAGAATAACAAGCCACTTCGAGGGGGCAAACCTCTAAATATCTCCAATGAGAACACAATTCACAATCTGATGATGAAATAAAACTCATGTTGGTTGAAAATTTTGTATACCTTGAGGATATGCAAAATTGTGGTTTCAGCCACAGTGTGTGAGATAAACTCTCCTAATTAGGGAAGGCTCCCCGTTTTCTACTAACTAACTTAGACTAATATGGGTAAGACAACAATCTTTCCTCTTTCTTCAACAATTTATGGTACCTTGCATGATTGTAGGAAACTTTGTATAGATGAAGCACGAGCAATGGTACCAAAACTTGATGCAGTACTCTTTTGAAGAAATGAACAAATTCACTTTTCTCTTGAGATGAATCATACGTACTGCTGCTTTGAAATGGATTTTTGAAACCAGACTGTTCTTGCTCAGCTGCAACTGCTTCTTTGGCTTCTTTTTGAAATATATCTTCATGTTCAGGTACAAGTGGAACCTCTGATTTCCCATCGGCTTCCAACCAAGTAAGATGTCTTATGGGGCATCCCCTTGATCGGACAAACACTGAATTCTTCTCATTAGCTACTGTTTGAACAACTGGTTCATCAACCATGACAACCTCATGCTGCTCCAAATGATCTCCTTCATGCAATTCAGATGAAAACATGACTGTATTGCATTCCTCAGTATGTTGTTCACAAACTTCTGATTTAGAAGAGTTGTCATCAAGATTTGAACAAAATTCTTCTATAGTACTCACGAAATGCATAACATGTTCTATTTCAACCTTAGAAGAACTTTCTTGAGGGCCTGAAAATATATCAAAACCTCCACCTTGGAAAATAGACTCTTGATTTTCATCTTTCTCAAGTTGCTCATAATCTTCTAACTTATGGGATACTGGTTTGGCATCAAAGCTTGAACAAAACAATTCCATCTCATCCCAAAACGTATCCTCTTCAATACCTTTTTTGCTCTTTTGAATAGGAGAGTTGAACTTTGCTTCATGACAACTTTCATCAAACTCTCCAAACTCCAAAATAGAATTATCTTTATGTTCTAAAACTATTGTTGATGTTGCTTTGAGTAGGTTTTCTTCATCTTTCTCCACAAAAGAGGGCAATTCAACAAACCAAACTACAAAAACCTCATTTTTATCTTCATAAACTATCTTTTCACATCCCATGACGTGATTGTCCTCCTTCATCAACACCTTTGAAAGATGGCCTTCAACCTCTTGTTGTGTATATATCCGATATGGTCTTTTCTTCTTGTTCAATAGCTTTCTGGAACTGCATAAACCAGATTTGAGAGTCGCCAGCTATGTCTGCTTCCTTCTCTTGGAAGAGACAAGCAAGATCACTTTCTTCAAGATCAGAATCCTCCACTGTTGCATCTGTTGGTGGTGCCTCAAGAGCAAAATTATGAGCAGCAGGTAGATATGGCCTTCTTGGAACGTCTTCTTCATAAGGGGAAGAGAATACACCTTGAGCTAGCTGCCTTTTAAGAGCAAGCAACTCATTTGCCAACTTTTGCACCATGGGATTCGTCCTTGTGCTGGAGGAAAATGAATCCAAAGAAGAAGAACCACTTGGTTCTATCCTTATCTGCCCAGCAAGAATGAGATCGTGCTCAATTTCTATCGCCAGGGTTTGCGCAACTACGAGAGTAGTTGGAGCTGCTCTTCTCAATAGGAAACCAACGTCGGGTACTTGAGCATTTACAAAGAAACATTTCAAATTATCAGTTGTAGGTTGAGCAACAGCTGGAATTCTTTGTATCAACTTGTTGAAGTGAGCGATGAACTCGTGCATAGGCACATGAGATTCCTTCTTCAACTGGGTGAGCTGAGCCAACAAAGCATGAGCATCTTCAGGAAGCTTGAACCTTTCTTCAAACTTGGCTATGAGAGTTGCCCAGTTTGTGATGGTATGTGGTGCCAGATGATAAAACCAATCTGCAGCAACACCTTGGAGAGTCTCCACAAACAGCCTTACAGATACATCTTTGTATTCAACACCATGAACTCCAAAAGCACTGTAGAAAGCAGCAACGTGCTCGTCAGGATGTTGTTGTCCATCACCAAAGAACTTGGGAAAGTTCTTCCGTGACCCTTCAGGAAGAGCATGTAGGGGTAGAGCTAGACTCAACGGACCAAAAGCATTTCCCCAAGGACCTTGAGCAGCCATTTACATGTCCTTGGTGAAAGCTTTGAAAAACTTACAAGAAAATAAATTACAATGAAAAAGGACACGGGTATACTTCAAAAGAAAGCGTGAGGCTTCCGAATGCGTATCATGTCCCCAACGGAGTCGCCAAAAACTGTTGGTTGAAAATTTTGTATACCTTGAGGATATGCAAAATTGTGGTTTCAGCCACAGTGTATGAGATAAACCCTCCTATTTTCAAAGGGAAGGCTCCCCCTTTTCTACTAACTATCTTAGACTAATATGGGTGAGACAGCAACCTTTCCTCTTTCTTCAGGAAGGATTATATTCTTTTCTCCTTACAAAAAAGTGACAATAAATTTAAGAAAACTATTATAGCAGCTTGAAATGAATTTGAGAGAGAGGAAATAAAATTTCCTGAAAGCACAAAGACTTCCGTCACCTCCTCTGAGACGGGAAAACAATCTCCAAGCACAAAGTCTTGAGTATCTGAAATCCTATCTACCCTTTTAAATTGATAATCTAAGAACAAAGTACAATATATACCAGCTCAAAGTCTGAAAATACGATGCACTTGCGAATCACTTTATATCGAAATCACTATAAGCACAAAGACTTGTAACTCTTTCCAACTCCTAATCACAAATCAAACTAATTCAATCTTTCAAACTTGTAGCACAAAGTCTACAAGAAATCATATCAAAATCTTTTCACAACAGCTCCACAATATCACAAGAAAAACTCAGAATAATGCACCACTATGACATAAGAACATAGTAATAACATGCAATAAGATTCACCACAGTCTAAAATCTCATATGCTTTCTTTGTATTGCTTGGAAATCAAGTTTACATACACAAAGCACAAAGTCTCTTTGTTGTAAATGTCTGCAGAGTTTTCTCTATTGCCAAAAAATAAAGATTACAATAGACCTCCTCAAGTATTTATAGGAGAAAAGCCTTGAGAAAAAGGTGGGAGGATCCCAACTAACTTGAGAAATTCTTTCAACCACTAACTAACTGCAGTTGACTTATTCAACATTACAAGTCCTATTGTAATTTGACTTGTAATGTTATTACATGCAATTACAAGTTACAACTTTGCAAGTGATATGATCACATGCAATTACATTTTTCCATTTTACATGTAATTTGTCAAAACTAAATTACAAATACATAATTGAAACTATTCTAAGTGTCCAAAGACATGACTCGAACTACATCATCCTTGATTGGATCTTCATGCTGCTGTTTGGAAAACATTCTTCCATCTTTGTCTTGAAAGCGTTCTATGCTCAATCATGTCACTTATTCAACTCCTTTTGTGGCTTCGTCATGTTGTTGTTCTTTCTTTGTATCATTCTCTTGGTATTTGTTTGAAAAATAAGGCCCATGCCTTATATTATTGATTTGGTAGGTCATGTGTGCAAACAGGACTAACGAGAATGAGACAAAGGGGCTGCAAAAGTGAGGCCAAAGCTCCATTTGGGGTTTTGGAGACTGCATTATATGTGTGGAAAAACAAGAACATTGACTTGCAATTGTGAAGAATGAACATGCAACTTCATATGTGTATGGGAAAATACAAGTTTTGCACTTGTGATTGGATCCTAAAGACGCATTTTCAAGTGTTTTTGAGTGCGTTTTGGACCAATTTCGGGTTTTGGAAGGCTGACAGCAAGTGAACTTATAACAAATAACTTTAAAAACACCCCTTACTTGCAAATCGGGTCTTGAGACCCCCATTGCAAGTGACAAACAAATTTTAAAAACTTAACTTGTAATTCGGGTCTTGAGACCCCCACTACAAGTTACAAACAAAACATAAAGACCTTAACTTGCAATTCGGGTCTTGAGACCCCCATTACAAGTTACAAGTTATAAAAAGAGACTAAAGTGCTTTCACTTGCATTTCGGGTTTTAAGACCCCCAATGCAAGTAAAATGAAAATAATAAAAAGACTAAAGGTGCTCTTTCACTTGCAAATCTGGTCTCAAGACCCCCATTGCAAGTGACATATTATCAAAAAGTAATTTTAAAACCATTCACTTGCAGGTCGGGATCTCAAGACCCCCATTGCAAGCAAACAACAAAACATAAAAAGTGACTTAAAAACTTCATAAAGTGAAATCGGGTCTTGGGGACTTGATTGCAAGTGAATGTATCACTTGCATTTTAGAACTTGAAACCCCCATACTTGCAATGATGCCTCTAAAACCCGAAATTGACCAAAAACATGAGAAAAATGACTCGGAATTTCATGAAAACGAACAAGAGTGAATGAAAAATGTTGGCCAAAAGGACTATAGACCCAAAACTTAAAATGCCCAACCTCTGTACGTCATAATACGTGCCTTGAGGCCTAAAAATGTCAAAATTTTGATGGGTTATCTCTGATTTTTGTATGTCAAAAATCAGGGACAACAACTCACAACCTCCTATATATACCTTATTTATGCCTAGGATATCACCCAGGCCGACTTAGATAACCTTATATAAGCCCTAGGCCAACCTAATTATCTAAATAACAATATAATAATGATAATATGACTTAATTAGGAGTTAAGATAGCTACAAGCTGACTATTCATAACCCGATGTACTCTAATATTAAGGGTAGCATGCCCCCCTCTTCAAAGAAGTATTGTCCTCAATGCTAAGCAATTTTGGATGCTTCTAAATGAACTCCTCATCCTTCCATCTGGCATCTTCAATTGGTAAATTGTTCCATTGGATGAGATATTGAGTGAGTGTTTTGATCCTTAGCTTCCTTGTGTGTTTCTAAAGAATAAACTCTGGTTCCAATATGATTCTTCCTTCTTCATCAAGCTTCGTTAATATTGTTTGAGTAGGGATATTATTCCCATTTACCTTCTTCAAACAAGAAACATGAAAAACTGGATGTATCTTAGTTGTTGATGGCAATTCAAGCTTGCAAGCAACACTACCTATCTTCTGCATGATTTGATATGGGCAATAGTATTTTGGAGACAACTTGTTATTCTTTGACTGTTGCTTCAGTGGCATTTGCTTGTAAGGTTGCAATCTCAAGAAAACCCAATCCCCAACTTCAAAACTCCTTTCACTACGATGTTGGTATGCCCATTGCTTCATTCAATTTTGTGCCATGGATAGATTCTCTTTAAGTCCTGAAAGTACTTGTTGTTGATGAAACATGTGGTCCTCCACAACGTGAACTCTTGGTGACACCTTCAATGATGATGTGATGGAAGGAGGGCGATATCCATACAATGCCATAAATCTGTCCAAAAGTTACTAGTAAAGATAGGATCACGATCACTAACAATAACCTTAGGTATACCATGTAGCTTTTGAATATTCTCCAAAAATGCTTTTCAAACATTGGTGTGTTTTCCACTTTTCCTCCACTCTTTCCACAAATCCTTTTAGTCACTTCACCACCTTGGCTAGAGTTTCAAAACCATTTTTCTATTTCTCAGGGCATTGGCAGAGATTGGAATTGGTTTTGCCACTTAGGAATAGTACCAAACTTAGCTGACTTGTTCATTTCTTTGACTAGGTTTGACTTTGTCATGGATTTTCCACCATTAGACAGGTTTTATATTGGCTTTGCCATTTTAGAATGTCTCCAACCTTTGAGAATTCAAGACACCTTAAACCTAGGTGCACTTTCTCCATCACTTTGCCACCTATCTTCTTGCTTAAGTGGAACACGGAAATGTTTTCCATCCAAAAAGTGTGCTTCTCTATTGAACTTGTCTTTGGATTTGCCTTGGCAAAGATCTGCACTGATTTGCTAATCAAATGGAATGCTAGAAAAATCTACTTAGACCTTTGCCAATCTTGCCAATTTAGATTCAAGTTGTGTTACACGGGGTCATGTTCCCACCCCTCAAACCCCCGTCCCCATCCCCATCCCCTGAGGCGTTTCGGGGACGGGGGAACATTAGGGGACATCCCCTAGTCATCCCCCCAAATCAAGAAAATGCGGAAACTTCTCGAAACACGTCCCTAAAATCAGGGACGGCAGGAAACACATAAGGGACACTTGGTCATCCCCAATGCAGCTGAGGACCTCTCAGACGTCCCCTAACCATCCCCTGTTAAAAAGAAAAATTTAATAATGTTTTAAAAAAAAAATCGTTCATAACATTAAAAAAAGACTGTTAAATATATCATGACAACATTATAACAGCAAGGTAAAATGACAAACATTATAACAGCAGTAATAAATATATCATGACAGCAATATAACAACAATTAAATTAATCGTGACAGCAATAACAGCAACAACTGTAGTATAACAGCAATAAATATACCATTAATCAGATTCATAATTAATGATATAAGTTATATAACAGTTAATATTAATAGAAATAATTTCGATTTCTGATTTCAATGTTTCATTGTTCAAAAAAGCATCAAACTTCAAAAAAATTGATATGGTATTAGAGTTAGTTATTACTGTCAATTGCAAAAGAGATTAAAAGTGCATTTGCCATGGTCTGGTATGATGTGGTATTGTCTGAGAAGTACAAACAAACAATTTCTTTTTGGAATGTGGGTGGCATGTAGGATCCTACAGACATCATCCAACATCATTTTTACATTGTCATCTTATCTTATATTGCTGTTGTTATACTGGTGTTCATTAACCCCTCTCTCTCTCTCTCTCTCTCTCTCTATATATATATATATAGATTCAAATCTTTTACCATTCCAGCCTCTTCTATCTATGTAGGAGCCACCATCAATTAGAAACTAGCTTCATCTTCTACCAAAACAGTTCAACCTCAAGCAATTTGCAATCATTGTTAATCCAAACACTAGACCATGGCCAAATAACCTTGCAATTTGACAAGAGGAAAAACTTGATCAGTATTGATAACAGAATATGAATGACCTAATCAAATGACTACAAACTTGATGGAAGGAAATCTTTTTTATGGGTACCAATAGGCACATAATAGGTTGTTGACATCTGTAGTTGGAAGCTTTGTGGACATAAATGAGCAGGAAGTATTTACGGTTCGTGAGCAAGCATAACACTCCCTAAAAGATTCTGCTTAAATTTTTCTACTCTTGAAGATGTGCTTTTGGATGCATGTGTCAATGGGGAGACCACACATTGTTAGGAATGCCTCTATACCATAGGATTGAGAGGATCAACATTTGGTGGACTTTCTGACTAACAAAGGCCTCATATGCCTCTATTGTTCCTACTTTGCTTGGGGAATCCATCTCCAAAGTTCATTCACTTGCACCAAACCCATTTGAAGGAAAAACAAGAATGGTGGACTTGTGTTGGCATTACAATTCGAACCTCTAGAGAGCATATTGCCAACGGACAGCTATGCACATTATTAATTGCTCTTCAAATTAGGAGGGGAAGCTCCTTCTTTTGTTGATATGCGTGAAAAAGTGAAGTATTCTAAATTCCTATCTTTTTGACTCAGATGGTAGAGGCACAAGGTTATAAAAACAAGAACATTGCAGCTAAGGTTTTCTCTAGTTTCCGCAGATCTTAACTACAACTATGCTAACGTTAAAACTATCCTATCTCCTCTAGAAAAACAAAGCAAGAGGAATTAGGAGCAAGAGGGAATGGTTGACAATAAACTCTATCTCAAGATTCCCAAGGAGGTGGAACACCTATCCGAGGTGTAGGCTGAAAGTGGATTACTGGAAACAAAGACTAAACGACAATCTTTATTTCTAAATTCCCAAGGAGGTGGAACACCTATCCGAGGTGTAGATATGAAAGAAAGATTATTATAAACATCAAATGATAATCTCTATTTCTAAATTCACAATGAGGTAGGATACCTATCCGAGGTGTAGATATGAAAGAAGGATTATTAAAACAAATAAATATGGGACAGCAAATTGTATTATGAGACACACACACAATGAACGATCAAACCAGCTTTATATTAAACAAAGTGAACCAATACAGAATAGCAATATTGCACGGCAAGGTGGGCACAGCAATTTGTTATCACAGCAAAAGTCAACTTGCACGTTGATTGCACAAGTATCTCCCACGTAACAAGGCGTAGTGTTTCTAGACTTCGAATATTTTTTCCATTTTTCATCATTTGAAAATCCCTTCTGTTGCAAAGCATCTTTTTCAACATCTTTCACCACAGAATCTTCTGTGATGAGTTTGAGGCTTAGATTTCGACACCTAGTACTGGCCAACTACCATTGATGACCTCGGAGATCCTTACTTTTCTCCTGAAAAGGTGAAAACAACCCACCAGACTTAAACTAACTATTTCTTGATTCTAACTTCACCAATGTGATCGTGAAGTGAAATAAGCCAATCAAAATTATTTTCAGTCAATTCTGGAAAGATCCTATTTTTTAGGGTTTTTCCTAAAAATAGGGGCCCGAAAACCCTAATTTTCAAATTTTTCAAATTTTGCCAGTATCTTCTAGACATTAAACCCACAAAAAGCCCATGCTTGGTTTGACCTAAAACTAACTTTTGACGACAATTTTACAGGATTTAGACCATTTTAATCAAAGTGCCTTAATGAAGCAAAAATTTTATTTGGGTACAACAACGTGCTTCTCAAAACTACTCTAAGGCTTTGAGAAGGGAAAACTCTCTAAGGCATTCATTGTTTGATCAATGGAGTGCATTGAAAAATGCACAAGTAGTGAAGAGAGGCATTTTCTAGTCAAATGCCAAATATGCAACCTCTATCAAATCCCTAATTTTCATGGTGATCAAATGTGGGGACTTTGAGACTCTTGATCTTGGGGCAATATTTGAGTGTATCAATAGTATGCTAAACTAGGTGGAGGTCGCCATACAACCCTGTTGGCGTCTCAATTAGCACCTCCGGAGTGCTTATTGGAAACGGACAGCTATTGCAAGTGTTTTAGTTTCCTTCGGATTATAGAGAGGAAGATCCCTCTTTGCTGATGTTATGTGTAAAAAAGTACAGTAGACTAAGGTTCCTATCTTTTTTACTCAGCGGAAAGACACAAAGGTGCATAAACACAATGCATCGTGGCTAAGGTTTTCTCTAGTTTCTGCAGATCTTAACTACGACTAAACTAGCTTTTAATTTATCCTATCTCCCCAAGATAAACAAAGCATGAAGGCATAGGAGCAGGAATGGATGGTTGGATTACTTGGTCCGACCATCTCTCCAGAATGAGTCTGAGGCTCTTAACTCTCAAATCTCTGCTGGAATAAGGCTTTATGCAAGCAAACATTCTTTACGGTAAGATGGATCTCAGACTTGCCAAGGAGGTGTTGTGACCTAATTCACACCTCGCCCCATTGCAAATAGGGACCCTCGTAGTTTGTTTTTTAGGGTTTTGTCGTTGCGTCTTGGTTTTCGTCTGGTCTCCGTTTGGGGTTTTGAGTCTGAATTTTGAATGGTCACCCAAGTCAAGCAAGAGAATTTGAGCCTGGATCATTGTGCAAACATCACCACGGTACTTAGATGACCCAGGAGACAAAGATCGACTGTCGTTTCAGTCAATTCCGACACCTCCTACTTTTTAGGGTTTTCACTATGGCCCCCTATTTTTTAGGACCTACTTTTTTGGCACTTTTGAGCAATTCTGAGATCCCTATTTTTTAGGGGCTATTTTTAGAAAGTTGCTATTTTGGGAAAATTTTCTATTTTTAGAAAGTTTCTATATTTGAAAAGGGCTCGAGTTTCGAAAATCCACTCAGAAGTTCCAAAATCTTAACAGAGCTCTCAAAAAATCGATTTGAAAATTTTATGAATTCATGTTGAAAATCATAAAAATCTGGAAAAAATCACAGAAAAATGGTGAATAATCTGGAAAAATCAGTCAAGAAATCACAGAGAATAATGAAAAATCTGAGAAATTCATAAAGAAATCTGGAAAATTCATGGTGAATTTTCCCAAGTGTGGAGTCCAACCAGCATGGAGAAAGAAGAAGTTAGTGTCAGAAGAGCTTCAGCCAGAAAAAGATGGCAAGGATATAAGCCAAGTCCGCCCAGCAATGGCAAGGATGAATGCAAAGTCCGCCTTGGGCAAAATGAAAGGATGGCATGAGGTCAAGGCAAGTCCGCCTTGAAATGGCAAGCCATAAGATAAAGTCCGCTCCAAGATGGCAATGAAATGGATGAAGTCCGCCCTAAGGATGATATGATATTGATAATATTATGGATAATAGTCCATAACGAGGAGCACAGGATTACTGGTTTGACCATATTGTCCGGAATGGCGTTTAAATTAATAAAACCACCATACCTCGAGAGGGCGAGCGATTTTATTTTAGGTCATATTTTGATGGTAGGCGATGGCTAATGGCAATTGATTATGGTAGTTTTGTATTATTGATTTTGATAGTTTACTGATTATATTTACTGGTTGAATGCTGATAATATTTATTTTAATTATTTTCAACACCTCAAAGAGATAAGCTTCAAAAAATCAAAACTGGAAAAATACAAAAAGAGCTTTACTGAACTGGCGTCGGATTTAGAAACTTTCCCCAGAGGCTATCGTTGAAGATAAAACTTGCCATGTACAAGCTAAGTTCAAACTCGATTTAAAGGAAACATTGGAAATTTACTAAATGGATCGATTTTCTCATCTCTATAATTGATTTCACTTCTCATTTTGCAATCATTCGATTTTTAAGAGAAAAGTTGTGAGAAGAAATTTGTCTAAGGCAAGAGAGTTGAGAAAGTTTGCAGCAAAGTGAAGGAAATAAATTCATCCCAGCCAGCATTGTGATCGTCATCATTTCTTTGAGAAGCCAGGCAGATTCATTTTCTCCACTTCATTTTTGGCGTAAAAACTTCGTCATTTCTTTTCTTTCCAACATAGTTCTTCACGAAGTTTGATTTGACAACTAGCTGGAATACTTTTTCAAATGATTTAAATTCTGGATTTTAAATATTCTCTTTGCTTTTTCTTGCAGATTTATTTTCGAGAAAGTAAAAATGAAGTTTGCCAGCAAGGGTGTGCAGCTGCAGTCAAATTAAATCCAAATGGGAGCATATCGTGGACACCAACCTTGGCCATGTTGACCTCAAGGATTTCAGGGAAAGAATGTACGGAAGCGATGGATATCTGCCTATGCCACTTGCAAGGAGGATGATGCGCAACGGAATTGTTCATGCAGCTGGATTTCCGCCAGCAAAAGAGTGTCCAGAACTTATGGTGGAATGTGCATTACACTATAATGCACGGGAACGACAAATAGAAGCCCCTGATGGAAGAGTTCTTGCATTCTTGTCCGAGCCAGCCATTCAAGAAACTTTCAGAATTCCAATTTACAACCGAACGTCCTACCGAACCAAAGAGGACGCACTTAAGCTTTACCAAAATCAGCGAGACCTTTGTGCATCAAACATAAACAAGACTTGGTTGCTGAAACCCAAACCTACTGCAGGGAAGATGCCAAAGAAATTGGTCAGAACACATTTCAAAGAAGAATATGGCGACATCGTCTTGCTGCTAAACAGGATAGTAGGAAATCCTTATGGTGCACCTTTCGAAAACTGGATGTACTACTTTGTTGATGAAATAATTTCCGGAGTGAACATGTTTAACTGGTCCAAAATGATCAGCGATAGCCTCCATGAGCAGTTGGTCAACCTGGAGGAAACCAAGACCTTTCATATGAGCTCATACATCATATATTTGCTTGCAAGGTATTACAAATATTCCGGCTTGGTTTGCAAGGGTATAGTTGGCAACGGCAAAGGACAATTCAAATCTTATGATTGCTATCCACAGTTGCAGCTGAAAGAGAAGTCACATTTCTGAAGAGCACATGACGCCTTCCTTATGTACATTACTCGGCTTCTCCAAGGCGGAACACATCAAAGACTCACCCATGAGGCCAAGAGTCTAATCAGCCGATATGGATCCTGGTTCATCCAGTATCCCAAGTTTACTTACATCAGGATTCAAGGATTCTCAGGACGTCCTTATAGATTGCCCATCTATCTGACCAACAAAATGGTTTTGTTGGAAGTTCTAAGGAAATTGGAAACATATCAGAATATCCAAAGGCCAAAACAGAAAGCATCTGTCACTTTTCCTTTTTTCATCGGCAATATGGAGGAATCATGTCCAACGGCGCAAGCAGCAGAGAGTGCTCGACTGGAGATACAAAAATATCCATTCGTATCATACAAGCCGAAGAATAATTTTGATCCACTCCATCACATTGGAACTGTGGACGGAGAGAAATACAAGCACCGGATAGACTTGGAAGATTTATGGGCCAATGCGGCTGATGAATATGACGTGAGGAAGAGGCTGTGGACAAGATTGCCACTAAGTATGATAAGGGCAACGGAACTTTTCAAGGTACCTGACCAATTGGAGGATGACGGAGTATATTTGCAGCCAGGCTTCGATGAAAATGAGCCACTTCCTCCTGTGAGATGGTCTGGGCCTGAGATGGGTGACTTGGCAACGTTCATGCGGCCTGTTTTCAAATATTCTCAATGGTGGATAGACCAGCAAACGCAAGTTTTGCGGCAGAGAAATGTGCAATTCACCTATGAATTAATGGGTGATACAGAATCCTATTCATCAAATGTCGGTGCATCTCGTGGAGATGGACCAACAAATGCCACTAACCTAAACAAGAGAAAGGAAATTGATGGATCTACAAAGCAGGACAAGAATAAAATGATAGATGAAGGGCCTTCTCGAAAGAAGCACAAATCCAAACCTCTTCAGTCGGCCACTTCCAGAAATATAGAAGAAATACTCGCCATGGATAAAGAGTCTTTGGAGAATGCCAGGATCCCTTCTCCAGTTGGAGATGTGGAGCCAATACAAGTAGAAGATGATGCTCAGCCTTCTCCTGCAGGCACAGAAATCCTGGAATCAGACAATGACACAGACATTATGGATGGAGAATTTCAAGAGGGAATGATTTCCGCCCTCAAAGGAATCCAAGAAGAACCATCTGTGCAAGAAATTCCAGATATGCCAAAAATCGAATTGGTGCACGAAGTTCAAGATGTGCAAGAAACTCCGGATATGCCAGAAATTCCAGACGTGCAAGAAGTGCAGGATATACAGGATGACCAAGGTCAACAAGAGGACGGAATTGAGCAGTCAACCATCCCAGATTGGCTGAAGGAAAGACTAAAGAGAAAGGCGCCAGTAGAGGTTCCTGTAGAGGATGACGCCACAGATTTCTTGGCCAGGCTAGAGCAAACTGCCACAAGGAAGAAAGCCAAGAAATTTTCCGCCATCCAAAGGGATGAGGCTGGCAATCGCACAGTGCAAGTTGCAATACCTACAGCCGATAAGTTCCAAGATGAGATTGCCCCGGATGAATATGCCATCACGACCATTGACATGGGTCCAACAACGAAAGGGAAAGAAGTTGAGGACTTAGACAATTTCGTCGCCACCATCAAGTCTAGGCTGGAAAGGGAAGTGGCAAAGAAAAAAGAATATAAAAAAGAGATTGAGCGCCTAAAAGATTATATCCAGCATCTAACCAGGCCACTTAATCAAGGTGACCAACTAGCACCTCCACTTCCAAACTCTTCACTAGAACCAGTCAGAAATTTTGAAGAAGAGTTGACTACAGCAAGAGAGGCTAAAGATTGGATGGATGGAACGAAAGAAGAGGCTGTGGCATTCGCGGAAAAGCTGGCATATGTGTATGAACAAGCTTCCTTTCTGCTGTCACGAGTTGCAGACTTAGCAGAATCATGGGGTGGCCTCAAAGATATTCATAATAGGATTATCCCATGTATTTGAGAATTAAAAGGCATCTCGAAGCAAAGGTTGATTGATGACAGGGTTATTGAAGCTGGAGCTGCATATGATTTCAGTGGCTGGTACTATGCTCTGATTTCACGAAGAGGAGTCCTAGAAAAGGTAAAGCAGGATGGCGCCAAAGTTGAAGAACAAGCAAAAGGGATTCAGAGTAAAGTTTACCAAATGGCTGCAGATATGCTCGACAAAGATATTGTCCGGAAGAAACATTTGCGGCCAAAAAATTTAAAAGAACAAGTGCAGAGAATTTTCTCCACCATCTCTGGGCCAATCATGAAAGAAAACTTCACCAGGGTATTCAACTTCATGACCGTCAGAAATACTTTCTTGCTGCAAGAACCAGAATGGGCGACCACTTTTGCAAAATGTGCTGAGAGCTTGGACTTGCTGGAATACAATGTCAACGCGCTGCCGGACATTGCCATGGAGGAGATCAACTTGATCGTGTCCAGATTCACCGAATGCAATGTCGTACAAGTGGATAAGGATGCAACTCCAGATGTCTGAAGTTCTCTCCAGTTAACTGGTTGATGTTTTGGAAACCCTAATTAGGGTTTAGTTGTGTTTGATCTTGGCCGTTGATCTCATTTTAATCTTGGCCATTCATTGTAATCTGCGAATGCTATATAAACCCCCCCACTCTCTCTCATTTCATAGGAGAAGATATTATAATAATTAGAGATTCATTAGAAGTTAGATCAGATTAAAGAGAATTAGATTGTAGAGAATAAGAGAGAGTTTTTATGAGATTGTTGTGAAAACACTATTTTGATAATAAAGTTCATCATGCATGAGGTGCCTTGAATCCTTTGATTGTCAAATGGTTGCATGGTCGCATATTCTCTTTCTCGTCCAGTAAATTTGAATTAGAATTTAAATGTATGTTAAAAGAATGACAGATTGATAACAAAGATTGGTGAAACTTAGCTCATACTTTTTTTGAGTGGATGCGTTTCATTCAATGTGTAAAGTTAGACTAAGCTTTATCGTGGATGTTTAACTTATGTTTGGATAATTATTGTTCGATCTGATGGTAGTTATTCCTAACGTGAAAATCATAAGCACATTCCCAGAAGATTGCACATGCTTTGTGTAGTTGTCGTTTAGCGTGGCGAAGCAGTATTGTTTATTTGGTTTCATTAAATCTTTGTCGTCTCTTGATTTCTTAGGAATAGCATAGGATTTCTAAAAACCCTTACTCTTTTTTACCTTTTTTATACAAAGTCAGAAAATCCAAAATGATACTGTATTTATGTCTTGGCTTTTTCGAGTAACTTGCAAAAGTAAATCCCAATTGTCCCCCCAGCAAATCACATCAAAAC
>VDFB02159251.1:0-21739 GCA_007258455.2 Sequoia sempervirens | reverse complement strand
TTCATGTGGTGGATTGGGATGTACGAGATCTATAGGAATTTCTTGATCAGGCATAAAATCCTCTAAATTAAGCATTGGATCCATGTGAGAAATGATATGGAAACTACATGTTAAACAATTAAAAAATATATATCAACAAACTAATTAAATAATGCACACAATTTGAAAGTTATTTAAAAATCACATTGAACATGCACAAATTCAAAATATATTTCATTTGAAGACCATTTGATTTATAACATTAAAAATTCATAGCATGTACACACATTAAATTGAGTCAAGTGTGGGGTTGTTAATATGAAGGGTAGAAATGAAATTATGGGGTTTTATTAAAATTTAGTTAATCTCATTCATTATTTTCAAATAATACTAAAGATTAGAATGAAAAATTAATAGGACATTGAAAGGGACACATAGATATATGCTACTGACCTAATTACAATGTACAAAATATTAAAAAAGATGATTCAAGCTCTATTCACCAAATTTTGAGAACTTCTTTGATCCCCTTAAGAAATGTCAAATTCCCCCTTAAGACATCGATTTACGATTTAGGGTGATAGGATGGCTTAAGGGGATCTATGTGTAGTAAGGTCCTAGGACAAAATGGTCTATGGCTTAAGGGAATAAAATTTTGTGGAGTTTCCTAAGGCAACCAAATTTCATTTTAAGGTCCTACAACAAAATGAATAGATGTATTAATCAAGTATGACATAGAATTTAATTAAATCCGAGGACATAAATTGATTTATCTAAATTTTCAAATTTCATGATAAGAGACACAAGTTCTCTATAGTGAGACAAAGTAGTTAAGAATAAATTATAAGTTTAATACTAACGTTAAAATTTATAATCTCATTCATTGTTTTCAAAGAATACTAAAGATAAGAATGAAAAATTAATAGAAGACATTGAAAGGAACACATAGATATATGCTAGTGACCTAATTTCAATGTACAAAATATAAAAAAAGATGATTCAAGCTCTATTCACCAAATTTTGAGAACTTCTTTGATCCCCTTAAGAAATGTCTAATTCCCCCTTAAGACACCGATTTACAATTTAGGGTGATAGGATGGCTTAAGGGGATCTATGTGTAGTAAGGTCCTACAACAAAATGAATAGATGTATTAATCAAGTATGACATAGAATTTAATTAAATCCAAGGACATAAATTGATTTATCTAAATTTTCAAATTTCATGATAAGAGACACAAGATCTCTATAGTGGGACAAAGTAGTTATGAATAGATTAATAAAGCATTCAAAGAAAGATAGAATGAAAATTAATAGAATACATTCAAAGGGACACATAGATATATGCTAGTGACCTAATTGCAATGTACAAAATAAACAAAGATGAGCTTGAGCTCTATTCACCAAATTTTGAGAACTTCTTTGATCCCCTTAAGAAATGTCATATTAGGACCCCGTAAGACATCAATTTACGATTTAGGGTGAGAGGATGGCTTAAGGGGGTCTATGTCTAGTAAGGTCCTAAGAAAAAATGTTCAATGTCTTAAGGGAATAAATTTGGTGGAGTTTCCTAAGGCAACCAAATTTCATTTTAAGGTCCTACAACAAAAAGAATTATTTTAGGGTTTAGGGTTTAGATTTAGAGATTTGATGACATGAAAACATATAGAAGACACATGAATATTTTTTTACAAGTAAATGATCTAAACCCTACCACCTAAACTTAGTGCTTTGAATAAAATATGTGACATTCTAGGAATAGCTTCAATATATCAACAATTAGGAATTTTAGATTTCAATTATAACTAAGTTGTTGAATTACGATGGATTTTGAACCTATTTGAACCTCTAAGCACTCTTGGATGATTTTAAAAGGAAGAGGGGATCTAAAGTGATTTAGACCCAAAAAAATTTCTAATCATATATTTTTTGAAACTTTTCTATGGCATAGACTCTTCCTTCATATTTATATAAATTCTAGACACATGGGTTTTCAAAAAAGAACTTAACTGCCACTAAGTGAGGAATCAATTGATCAATTCAATAAATAAATAATCTTAGAAAAAAAAACTTTTGGTTATAGAATTGACTTGAATTTATGAATCATCTATCAAGTTTCTCAAAAAAGTAATTTGAATTTTCCATTGAAATGTTCATGCTACAAGTTAGCTTTGATACACTAGTTTAGAGAAAGTACAACATTTAGTTTTCCTAATCTAGAACAATGCCACTACACATGAGAGTGAAAATAGGAATTAGATTACACACAACCTATAGATCTTATGAATAACATCCTATAAATTAAGGCTTACATATGATCATAATGCATCCTTACATAATTCACAAAGGATCTCATCTAAATAAGAGAAATGGGTAGAAATCATTCATGCTTCACATTTTAATATTTATTTGATTTAATAACATTTATGTGTCTAGCTCTTTCCATATTGCGCATAATCTAGATTAACAAGTATGACTTGCATTTCTATGTTTTTTTTAAGAGAATACATCATACACTATATAAGCTAATAGCATTGATATAGAGTGATTGCATGCTCATATCAACTAGCATCGTGATATATAAACTTATTAAATAATGTTAGAGTAAAGGTTTTAATTTAATCATGTTGATTAAATTACCTTTATTCCTCTCTTAAGATTTCACTTTAGTTTGCATTTTGTGACATTTAATAATTATATTAATTATTAAATGTCTACCTATTAGGGTTTCTTTTAGGGTTGCACAATATCCTTTTATAAGGATTCATCATTGTAATTTATCTCTCTTGGTGAATACATTTTTCAGCTTTCAGAGCACCCTTGCTTGTTTGTCTCAATCTCTTCTTTCTGTGACAGGTTATTTGCATGCAGGTGATCTTCAGGGTCTGTGAAGTTGGCTTTCTCAACTTCTACATGGTATCAGAGCACCAGACCTGCTGCTTCCTGTTCGATTTCTGAAGAATTTGGAGCTTCGAGGGTTTGATAGGGCTTTCAGATTTTTTGGTTGATTTTTTTTGAGGATCTGGATAACTCCTTTTTTTGGGTGCATTTTGGGCCCAAACGAACCTCACGGTTGGATTCAGAGCAGCCAAAAACCCACATTTTCATATATGGTTTGACCTATTTGGGCATAGTTGATCTGGGAGGCAAATTTTTTTTGCTCAGGGGCCGTATGGCCCCCAAGGCACAGTTTTCGAGGTGAAAAATTCACAAAAATTGTAAAAAATGCAATTTTTGGGCCCCGTGCGGGCGCTCACAGTGTATAAGGGTTTGCCGCCCAGCGGCCACCCATCTGCCGCCCGGCGGCCTCCCTTTCTCCACTGCCGTTGGCAGCCACTCCACAGCGCCACTCCGATGGCTCTCCTCTAACACCGCTGCTCCGAGAAAACCCTACTGGTCGCCGCCCTTGTTTTACACCGCTCAGTCTATGCCACCCTGTCTCCGCCGCCCTGTTGACCACCGCCCACTCCACCGCCCACGCTCCGACGCCCGCGCTCCGCTGCCTAAGCTCTGGTCCAGCTCGCCCGAGCTCGACTGCCGAATCTGACACCCAGCCCCTGGTTGCCCAACGGACCAGGGGTCTATTTTTTTTAGCCCCTGAGGGCTCTGGGGACCTTCTTGTGCATTCTCAGGAGCTTTCAGTAAATCGGGTATAAAATGGGCGTATGATCTCCGTTTTTTTCAAACAAGATACCATTAGAAAGATGATTCCGGCACCGATCTGATGGTGTAGGTGTAATTTTCAATTTTTTACGTTTTGATGCATTTTTTCTCAGTCAAATTCAGAACAATATTTTTGCACTCCTGGAACCATAACTTTTGCATACGGACTCCGTTTTTCGCAAACGAATAGGTGTTGGAAAGGGGTTTCTATGCTCTTTCCAAATATATAACTTATTTTTCTAGAATCTTCCCCAGGTACTTTTAATTTAGTTTTTTGTGTTTTCACACATCTGTCAATTACTTGGACATTTTGGCACTTGGAAATGATTTGTTTGCATGGGATGGCTTTATTTGATCTGGTTTATCAATATTGAGGTTAGTTAGTCTCAGATTTTTAATTTGAAGAGTTATCATGGGTTTTTCTACTCACCCTTCAGTTATTTTTTAGAACGGGGTAATTATGAGTCATGGGCAAAGGGCATACTTACACACTGTAGGTGGCTTAATATTTTTCCTTATTTGTATGATCTCATACCTGAACCAACAACTTTAAAGGGAAAACTAGCTTGGGATATCATTAGAAATCACATAGTAGGACTTATACGGTCTAGTGTTGATTCTGACACTGTGTGGGCTATATCGGGCATTGATTGTCCTCGGTCTTTCTCCATTCCCAGAGGATCCTGCTTCAGATTGTCTTGCACCCATTGGTTGGAGAGAGAACACACCCTTTGATCATGATACTTTAAAGGAACTTTAGTATTTAGACACCCTTACATATTCCGATGAATCAGAGGATTGTCTCACAGTTCCTACTCTTCAGACTGAGATTATACATGCATTAGCATCTCCTGTTGTTCTTGATCAATTTGATATTGCCTCTTCTTTGGCTCCTATTGATTCAGCTAAGCAAGGCATCATACATCTTTTAGACATGGCTACTTGGGATTCTTATCTTGCAGGCATTTCGTCTTTGTTTGTAGAGTCCTCTATTGCAGATCTGGAGGATTACTTTGAGGATTTTCAACTCCTCTTTGTTGACAGCCATATTCCAGTTGTTAGCCCACCATCATCTGTGCATTCAGAGGTTGTAGTTTTTGAGTCTTCAGTTCAGTTTGGATTTGACATCTTTTGTTTCAATTCAGACAGAGAGATTCTTCAGCATCCTATTATGGCACACATTTTGAGACATTTTGGTTCTTCTCTCTTCACAGGGTTTCTTCATCTTCGTCCTTTGGATCCATTTCTTCCCAAGGGGAGGAATATTATATGTCGCTTCAAGATCTCTTTCTGGATTCTACCTTAGGCATCCATATGTGCGACAGGAGTTTCTTCATTGTGGGGGAGCTTTCTAGTCTCTTTCTTTTTCTCCTATGGAGACCATTGTACATGTACTTATATGATAGAAGTTGTCTATGGGGGTCTTATGTTATCCACCTCCTATCCCTTATTAGTGCATTTATTTCTTTCTTTCTCTCTTTTGGAGTAGAGTTTTTCCCATGAGGTTTTCTCTATTTCTCCACTTTACGAGATTTGGTTGTAATTGGGTACCTTGCCTTGTTTCGGGACCCAAGTTTACTTTCTTGCATTGTAGTTACCTTTGTCTTTGCTTTGACTCTTGCTCATCTTAAAGGGGTGTTAGAGTAAAGGTTTTAATTTAATCATGTTGATTAAATTACCTTTCCTCTTAAGATTTCACTTTAGTTTGCATTTTGTGACATTTAATAATTATATTAATTATTAAATGTCTACCTATTAGGGTTTCTTTTAGGGTTGCACAATATCCTTTTATAAGGATTCATCATTGTAATTTATCTCTCTCTCTCTCGGATGAATACATTTTTCAGCTTTTAGAGCACCCTTGCTTGTTTGTCTCCATCTCTTCTTTCTGTGACAGGTTATTTGCATGCAGGCGATCTTTGGAGACTATGAAGTTGGCTTTCTCAACTTCTACAAATAAAGCACATAGTTTCACATGAGGTACATTATTTTACTTCACTAGTACACTTTCTCAAGTTAAATTATACAATCATGAAGTTTTTCGAGATAAAATTAGGTATCAAATTTATATTATGTGAGCATATTATAATTAAATCAATTTGTTGGTTAATATATAGATCTATGCATCAATTGTTTGTACCTCTTTTATTAGTCAATTATAAATTTCATTGGTAGTTGTGTGGATCACCAACGACATACCAAAGTGTACCTAACCTATGGACTATAATTTGTGATCCCTCCCTAGATGCTATGTCATCAAATCTTACTACATATCCTTATTTTACCTCTTCTATTATATCGCATGCCCCTAATATTGAACTTTTCATCACTTCCACCCTAAATAAACTAAGAACTATGAGTGAGTAAAAATCATACAAAGAAGGTTATGTCAAATAAAAAATGTAATCTAAACCTCCTTGAGGAGCCCTAATTTAGGGTTTTAGGTTTATGTTTTAGGGTAAATAGCCTGTCTTAGGTTTACATTTTAGGGTAAATAGGGTTTTAGGTTTACGTTTTAGGGTTTAGGTCCAAGGATTAACCTATGTAAATTAGTTTTTAGGGACCTATGTAAATTTTGTAGCCTAGGGTTTCTAGGGTTTTGATTTCTAAGTTAAATGTGTCCAATTTAGGTTTAGTTTTTATGGTTTTCAATTTATAATTTAACGTTCTTTGTTTTGTTGATGTTTTAGTTTTTTAAATGCAATTAAAAACTATAAAACATTGAACTAAAACACACTAAACAAACAAAAAAATAAGATATAAAGCAAACAAAAGGCAGAATTCGACCAACCTAGAGGTCGATGAGGTCGGTTGTTTCGATGGGAGGAGGTGGCAATCAAATTTTTCTTCAATCACGGCCTTTGAAACACGTACGCGATCTCTTCTCTTCTTCTCTGATGTGAACTAAAATGGTGAGGAAAAATGAAATACAGTCGCTTATTTACAAAAATAAATACCTTCACGAAACACGTATGCATTTTTGGTTCTCATACGCATTCGAATTTAGGCTCGGGTACCCATTCCGTAATGCGTACGCGTTTCCTACCAAATTTTTTGTTTTGCCTGAAATTTCCCCTCTTCGTGTACCCAACTTCTTGCTCTTACCCTAGGCATAGAGTCATAAGGGGAACCTAAAACAACTAGCTTTCTTCAAAAAAAAACATGACAAAACATGTGCATGCTTGCACTTGGAGGAAAACAAAGACACCTAGATCATGCATTCCCCTAAGGAGAATGTAGAGTGTGTAGCAACACTTCTTGGAATTCCATTAAGTGGAATTGGGAGAACCTCACCATCCAACCTGGAGAGATGGAATGCATTAGCCTCCTTACAACTAGTGATGGCATACGGACCACTCCAAATGGTGTCAAATTTGGTATGCCTTTTAGCTTTTGCTCTATCTGCATCCCATTTTAGCACCAAATCTCCTTGGAACACTTTGTGGACAAATTTTTTTTCAAAATTTCTCTTGACCTATACTTGATGAGTCTCAAGGGCCTAGAGAGTCTTGTTCCTAGTCTCCTCTAACTCCAATAGCTCTGCCAACCTCATTGTCATGGCATCATTTTTTGTTAATTCCAATTGATGTGCTAACTCAAGAGAAGGAAACTCCAATGATAATGGTAGCCTTGCCTCCCTTCCATAAACCAACATGAAAGGGGAATTTCCAATAGAAATCTTGGTAGTGATCCTATGAATCCAAAGGGCTATCTTCATTTTTTCATGCCAAAACCTTTGATTATCCTCAATAATCCTTTTAATATTCCCGATGAGGTTTTTGTTTGAAGACTCAGCCAAGCCATTTCCCGAAGGGTAATAATTTGATGAGTTTTTCAAGTATATACCATGCCTAACTTCCCAATCACTTATTTGAGTCTTTTATGTTGTACAAGTATGTCATAGTTGGGCATGATTTTGGAAGTTGCAAACTATATTGTAGGTTATACAAGTTCTATACTCATGTTTGAGTTTGATGATTCATGCACTATAGACATACCATAATGTACTTGATTACATTTATAATGGAGATGAGAAGCTATTTAACTCTCTTGTAGGTGTTTGGTTTTTTCCAAATTAACCCTCATGTGCAACCATTATGCTGCTATTTTTCTATGTTTGTTTACATATTTTCATGATTATGTGATGTAGAACCATCTACACATTGTGTTTTGTAAGTGTACAAACAAATGAACAAACAATCATCATAATCTAGGTGGTGTCTATGAGAAGCAACAACTAAGATATTCCTTGATGATGAATTGTTTTAAGAGTCTCTCAATTTACGAATCAATTAAGAGCCATCATCACATCACAAAATGATTAATTTAATTGACCAAATTTTAAAAAACCATTTCCTCAAATACTAGCCTATAAGAGATATATTTCTCATTTTACAAATAGAAAAGGATTTACCAGTTATTCTATATTTATAAATAAAACCTCTCATCCCTTAAAAATGTGTTCATAATATGAATTTATTTCCCAAGGTACAAGTACAAACAAAACTTACCATTACTTATAAAACTGCATTGTAAAAACCCCAACCAAAATTAGACATGCAAGGACAAAACAGATACAAAAGCAATAAGAACTTATGCATCCCAAATAGGAGTAATGTCTGATTTGGAAAACCATTGTTGAGTCGTCAGAAAACAAGTTTCAATTATCATTTAATGGTAAACCAACCTCCAAAATATCAGATAAACCTAGAATTTGCATGCACAAACACCTCTTTAACATATTAACATACATATAATTTTCTATCGACGTAATCTTTGAACCTCCTTTAGATGCAAGTTCTAGTTGATAATTCACAATAATAAACAAATCGTCACTTGATATCAAATAAAGCTTATAACATTTGTTCAAAATAGGAAAATAATCGACGGTTGTAGCCAAACTCAAAAACTGTGCAAACAAATCATTATACAGATCCTCATCAAGAAAATCCAAATCAACAATTAGTTCATTATGACCAAATACAATGGATTAGGAGTGACATAATTTTTGTGTGTTCTAAATTTTGTGGTGTCAATTTTTTAATGCCTTCATTTTTTTTGGTTTTATTATGACAGTCATACTTAGGGGAGTATTGTTTTCTTTTTAAGCCAAGAGGCTTCTTACACTCACATCAACGAGTATGTGTACATTTTTATTCTCCCCATTTAAATTGACATCTACTAACCTGTTGCAAAGTAAAGTATTTATCAATAGATTTGTGTTTTTAAATCTGATTTTAAAGCAGTTTACATACTATGAAAGTTTCCTTGTTTTAGACAAGATAATCTTGAATATTTTTTTAATATCAATTTAGAATTTTTATTTACTTGTAATATTATATTTAAGATTTTTTTTATATGTAAGCTTTAAAAGCATGCATTATCATCATCTTTTTATAGTTTTACTAGATATGACATTTTTAAGGAAATATAATATAGTATTCTAATTTATAATTGTAATATATATCATTTTATCATATTTATTATGGAAATACATATTAATTTTAGAATATTTTCAAAAAACTAAAATATACATTTTTAGAAAATACATGATTTTTAATTTTTAATATTTGTTATGGAAATACATATTAATTTACAATATTTTCACACTTTTATAATCAAGTTGAGAGGCTTCTTAAACTCACATCAACCAGTATGTGTACATTTTTATTCTGCGAAAATTTCCTTGTTTTAAACAAGATAATCTTGAATATTTTTTTAATATCAATTTAGATTTTTTATTTAATTGTAATATTACGTTTAAGATTTTTTTTATATGAAAGCTTTAAAAGCATGCATTATCATCTTTTTAACATTTTTAAGGAAATATAATATAGTATTCTAATTTATAACAGTAATATATATCATTTTATAATATTTGTTATGGAAATACATATTAATTTACAATGTTTTCATGCTTTTATAACTTTTAGAAGATTTTTAACAAGATTATCTTGAATATGTAATACAAAAAAAAAAAAATACAATATTATATATATAGGATGATAATAATGAATACTTTTAAAGCTTAGAGATAAATAAAATTTTGAATTTAATATTACAATAAAATGGCAATTACTAAATTGATAATAAAAAATTCAAGATAATCTTGTTAAAAATTATTAAGATAATCTTGTTAAAATCTTGATAAGCTGTTATTTTTAATATTATTTTTAGTTTTAAAGTTGTTTTAAAACTGTATTGTGAATGTTTCATTTCGTACATAAACTTATGTGAACACTACCCTTCAACTATATAATGCACAAAGAGCTTAGAGTGCATGTACATTGTCTAACAAACAAATTTGTCAAGAGTGTATGTTGTCTAAATTGTACGAAGCTTCACTTGGTAATGCAAGTTTTCATCATGGTTTACTTTATGCATATTGGATTGATGATTTGCAGATAGGATCTGGATCTTGTTTTATTTTGTTCAAAGTTGCCTCAATCAATAGTAAATGATTTTAATTACACAAGTTTTGTATGTAGGTAGAGTTGAAAAAATAGATTTAACATTGAACCAAAGGCAACCATCTTCGAAAAGGGAGAGATAGAAGACCAAGATTGTGATTGGGAGAGGGCAACAATTGTGGATTGTGTAGGTATCTGCATTTCTTATTTTACTTGTAATCAATTGTTTTTGAATTGTAATATGAAACATAATGATCTGTTTTTCCTTCTTGATATCGATTTGAGTTTTTGGATTTCAATTTTTTGATTTGAGTTTTTCGATTTGAGTTATTTTCTCTTTCAGAAGTTTATTTTTTGTTTTTTGAACCATCTTCTAGCAAAGTGTTGCCAGTATAATCTCTGATATATTGTTGTCGTTAGGATTTTTATTTAATTTCTTAACTTCTTATGATTTTCAAAGATATTGATGCTCTCATCCTACAAATCTGAGTCATTTTCTTCATTCATACTAGAGTGATATGCTATATATCAAATTCATAACAACTCCTACATTTCTATAAAACTCTAAATTGACCTTCAACTTGCTTGGTTTTTGCATCTGCATTTGGTGGCCCTAGATGAGCAGTAGCATTGATTCATGTTGTCTTCAGGATTTTTATCAAGAAATAAATACCAGGAATCAAAGTACATACCTACAATTCTATAACAAAACTCTTCAATCTAACTTGTTTATCTGCTTATTTAGCCTTAAAAGCTTTGTAGTTTAGGTTCGTGGAGAACAAATGTGGCTTCAGAACAGAAAAGGCAGCTGAAACGTGAACCCCTATATGACCCAACTTAACAGTAAATGACTTCAATTATTTTTTGCAACATTCACACAAATATAAGCAAAGAAGATAACAAATGCATGAAGAACATTTTCATCTTTATGCCCTTTTGATTTGTCACAACACAATCCAAAGATGGGATACAGTTGGAGAAATAAAATTAAAAAAACGGTTTATAATATGCATTTTTGGGTGGGAATGAACTTTCAGGGAACTTTTGGACAGAAGATTTAAACGTTTGAAGGAAAATCTTTAGTATTACCCTCCCACATCATTATATATATCTCTATTCAAGCAAATGAATTAATGGTTGGGGTACTTTTTAGAGTTTAGATGTATTTGAGTTTTGCATGAATGACATTTTCGTTTTTAAAGTTCGCTACATTTCTTAAGCATGTAATATATTGATGTTGATTTTATTTTAGTTAAAATGGATAAAAACAGAAAAAGTAGATCTTTAATTAAATAAATATCATTATTATTATATATATTTTTGGTAATTACTGGACACACATCATACAACCCACATAAATATGCATAAATTGGCATTTAAATCAGTCTTACTTCTCAGCCATTAAAATACAAAAGTGGATCTAACCAGTAAAGAATACCATTACCTAAATATAAGTTTAGTTTTTTTAATGTATTTTATTATTTACAAACTAGTATATATATATACTTCAATATTTTTGGATGCAGGCATACCAAGACACTTGCAACTACATAGACAAAATCACGATGCCACTTGCAACTACATCAGACAAAATCACGATGCATGTGGGTTGATAACAAGATTGTTGAGAGCGTGAGAGGTGGTGTGAAATATCTCAGGGAGGGAGATCATGTGTTGCCATTATTTACAGGGGAATATATTGCAAATCACCAAAGCCTAATCTGTGTAAAAAATTCAAAATCAATCCCACTAGGGTGGTCATGTTGAGCGATCCTTCAAGAATTAAAAAATATTATTTTTTTGTTTAATGGATTCAATCAGGTTACATAGATATCGACATCCTTATGTATCAAAACATCAAATACTTTATTTTCCATTCACGCCCTGCCATGTTTGTCCTCCTAAATCTTTTAACATTGCAATGGTCAATTAAATAACTAATAAATCTTGAAGATTATAGTTATCCACTTAATAATGGTTATAATGGTTTGGTAGAATAAGGCAAGATTTTATACCTTTTTCCCTAATATGGCACCTACTTTTAGTGCTACAGAGGCTCCATAAAAACCTTTTTTTATTAAATTTTAATAATAGCTTATGAAATGTGATACAAAAATATTGATTAAAAATTAATTAACAATTATATATAAGTTCTTATTTTTATTTTTGATGAATTCTTATAAAATTATGTCAAAATTATTTACTATTTTTTAAAATCATTTTGAATTGAAATCAGTTTTTCTCTATAACTATAGAATTTGGGAAAAATAGGTGCCTCGAGAAGGATAACTCTCGGCATATTTTATATATATATTAATATTTAATATATGTATGCTAGTTATATTTTTACATGACAATCGGTACTCAAGATAATAGACGAACCCACAAGCTATACCCAGACCAGTACCATTAACAAAACCCAAACGGTATAGAAATGATGACCTCCATATCAGCACCTCATAACATGGAAAGTTCTATATTCTTAAAACTATATATATATAAACAATTCACAACCTTAAAAACAATATAAATATATGGATAGATGATCCAAAAGTGTCTAAAATAGATGGATATTTGTTAGATTTGCAAAAATTTACAGGAATTATAGAGACTTTCAGGATTTTTCTCAAATACTCATCTTAAACTACATATGCTTATAAACGATATACTTATCTATATTCAATTTGGTTTAAAAAGGAAAGCTTGACTAGCTATCATATGCTTGTAAAAGAAATTTATCCACTAGAATTCTCCTGGATTGGGAATGACGAACAATCATTGAAATTGCTTAAGTCACGGTCCAAGCACCGATATCAGATTACCAGGTGACAAGAGAAAACAAAATACAGAAAAATTTAACCAGCAATCAAGGTTCCAGACTCAACCCCAAAGTTTGTGGATTGGTTAAAAATGAATTTAAAGCTAAATACTGTATATTTTTCCAATAAATTAAAAAAACTGTACAAAAGTGAATGAGAAAAATTTATATACATTTTATGCTTAACGTCAATTCTAGAGCCTTGATTTTAGTTTTTACTGATTCTCTGTACAACTAAAGCCAAAGGGAACATACAACACAATAATCAAACAAAACAGGGCCTTGGTTCCCCGGTGAGGGTTGACATTATCCTTTGCTTTCAGAATCAGGATGCGAATTCATGGCAATCTTTACAGTACAGATACTTCTCAGGCCCAACTTCTAAGCCGGTATATGCCTATGCTATGTACTGCGAGCAACCATCGAGAATGTTCTGAAAAGGATCCCAAACAGGAGTAACGTCTGATTTGGAAAATTTATTCAAGCTCCAGGCAGCACTAAAGCCCAACAGAGTATGTTGCTTCAAGCATCCAAAACAGGTTCGAGGTTCATTTACTGCGGCCTTCCCAACCCTACTGATGGTGCAAGTTCTGGATGAATTTGGAGGAATAGATACTAACCCAAACCTGGCATAAGCCAGACCATGTCCAACCTTAAATATTGCAGTGCAGCCCAAATGAGTGTGTTCTTGAGCATCCAAAATAAAGAATTACAAAATAAATTCCAAAATGTCAAAGTATAAGGGAAATATAGAAACACATATTGAAAATTCACCCTTCCTATCCAGGATTCTCTACAGGGCAACCTCTGAAGAAACCAGGCGGTGAGTCTCCCAAACTTCAACCCCCTGCATCTCTGCCCTTGCCACAAAAAGCCTATCTCCGCCCGCACCAAGGGCCATAACTTCCTGCCCAGTATGTCTCCTGCTGTGCTCAATAAAATTCCTCCTGAACGAGGTTTCCCAGTACTCTTTCTCATTCGAACCCACACTGGCAGTTGATAAAGGAACCTCAGACCATACTTCCAAATCCCCACCTCTGCTACAAAATATCTGTCTTCCATAGCCCAACAGCTTAGCATCTGGCCTCCCTTCATTAACTGCCAGGGCAGGATTGGTTTCAGTCATATTCATCCATGGGTCCTGGGGCTTCAAGTGCCTGAGGTCAGCCATGGCTAACTTGCCTGTCATCACACTCACCTTAAAAATACCAGTTAAATCTTCATTATATGTCACATCTGCGAAGCTGTCACGTTCCATGACCCTCGGGTCCGCGTTTGAATTTGGCTCTTTCCATTCCCATACAATTTTATCGGCCCGCACGTCCCAGAGCCGTATGAAACTGCTGTAACCAAATGTCCCACCATGCACACCAGTAGCCATGAGTAGGTCCTTAGAATCCAGGTACAGCAACTTAGTGGCCACTTTTGTATGTGCCGAACGGCCATTTTCTCGGCCAATTTCCTGCATTTCAATAATTGTATGAGAAGGGGAAAAAATGTTTGGACATTGACAATAATTGTGAGACAATACTTATTAGGCACTACAGTTGCTAAAAGTACTTCCAATTCGCAAGCAGGCCAACAACATTATATATGGTGACTAAGGCAATCACTGGCTGAGGATCAACAACCATATATGTACACAATTATGATCAGATGACCCTTAGACAATTATTGGCTTAGTCTTAATTCACTAATGATGGCCAAAGAGCAAGTTTTCAGGTGCAAGTCCTCAGGTTGATGTGTTAGCATCCTCCTTTGGAATTATAACATTACTCAGCATCACTTTCATGGTGCTTATGTGCTTTGTGGATTGCCTCGTGATTATTACAAGTGTAAGCATTGTTTTGAAAATTACAAGCTTAAATAAAATTCAATATCTACCTTCACGATTTGGAGATTCTCTTTGTCTACCATGAGAATCGTGTTATCTGTGTGCTGCCCAGTCTCAAAGCTGGCGAAAACTGCTGATCCTGATGAGGTGACTGACTGGACACACGTTCGATATATACGAGTATCATTCCTATCAGACCAGTTTATGCTCTTCACCTGTGTGCCATTCATTGTGTCATAGATGTGAAGTCCGGGGAAGTCCTGTAGACGCAAGTGCACAAATATATTAGTTATAACATTGTACATGAAATCTTTAAAAAGTTTAACATCAACACAATAAAACAAACACTGTCTATTCGTCACATCGTTTGCATCCAACTAGTCAAGATGAATGCCTCTCTTCTTGGAATGGAGTTGCACCATTCCATGTTGTGCAAATCATATAATAGATAGACAAATCAAATCAAACAAAGTTTGAAATATCGTGATTCAATTTTATAGCTTCCTATATTTGTAGTTGTATTAAGCTTATGGGGTCATTTAAAATCTGAAAACAAATCAATCAAACAGAAGCACAAGTATGCATCACTTTATTTTCACTTATCCCGCAGCCCAGATTAACTCCTCAAATGCATTTCTACATAGTGGGATTCGATCTGCATTGTTCATAACTGTGCAAATAATATAATGGGTAACCACATCCAATCAAACAAGCCTGGGTGATTCAACTTAAAACAGATACAATCTTCTGGACAAGTAATGCAATCTCAGGAAATGCCTCTCCAGGCTTATGGAGGAACTACCTGTCTAGATCACCACTCAATACTATATGGAAAGATCTAAAACACATTTCGATGCTTGGAGAATTATTGACAAACTAATAATCTTCTGAACTACAAAATGCAATTCAAATAAATCAATGCAAATAATCAAATAACTAGGAGGATGAATTTTAAAAATAAAGTAATCTTCTAAACAAGTAATGCAATTTGCCTAGCGAGCATTCCAGACGCCTTTTAGAATGAAAGCAACATGCTAAACCTAAGAGAACTCATTTTAAAATTAAAGCAATCTTCTAAACAATAAATGCATTTTACCTGGTGAGCATTCTAGATGAACCTTTCAGTACCATGTGGAGAAGAGGTAAAAAGAAAATGCACCCAATTAAACTAAGCTATAAGAACTCATTTCAAAACTGACGCAATCTTCTAAACAAGTAATGCAGTTTGCCTTGCAAGCATCCTAGACGCACCTTTCAGTATTGTATGGAAGAGAGTAGTTACACTTTGCTTTGTTTTCTAAATTTAGACATTTTATAACTGTCAGAATCTTCTAATCAAGCACTGCAATTCAAGGAAATAAGTTCATCCGATCAAACTTCAAAGAGAGCTAGTGGAACTCATTTAAAATTGAAAAAATCTTCCAAAAGGTAATGCAATCTATCAGTGAACATTCTAGATGCACCTTTATACTACACCGGAGTATCTGGGTGCACTTCAATGCAATCTTCTAACACATGGCACAGATTCAGATTAATAAATGCGTGCAATCTTCTAAACAAGTAATATATTTCACTTGGCAAGCATTCTACATTCACCTTGAGTACCATGTAGAAAAGAGGTAAAAATAAAATGCACATAATCAAAGTAAGCTAGAAGAATTCATGTCATAAATAAAGCAATCTTCTAAACAAGTAATGCAGTTTTCCTAGCAAGTATTCTAGATGCACCTTTCAGTATTATATGGAAGAGGGTAGATACACTTTGAATAAATGGGAGAGTTCATTTTAAAACTATGACAATCTTCTAATTAAGTACTGCAATTCAAGGAAATAAGTACATTCAATCAAACAAAGCTAGAGGAACTCATTTAAAACTGAAACAATCTTCTAAAAGATATTGATATATCAGTTATAGATGAACCTTTTAGGTACTATACTGGAGTATCTAGACGAACTTCAAGGTCATCTTCTAACACGTGACATAGATTCATAGAAATATATGTGCACAATCAAATAAAGCTTAGAAAGATCATTTTGAACTTTAAAGCTGAAATCAGAAACAATCTTCTACAAAAAGAAAAGTAATTCAAGGAGCTGCTAAGCTAGGATCCTGGGAAAGCCTCCTATCCAATATTTTCGATACAAATTTGCACACGGAAATGTCTCGTTGCAATTCAATGTTTCAAGAATTCATCTAAAAACGATAAGAAACTTATAAACAACTAAAGCATTTCAAAAACTGTCTTTCCAGCATTCTGGATGCACCCTTACATTTTCACTATACGAAAAGATACAGCTGCACCGCAATGTGATTTTAATGAAACTCTACCCATTCAATTATGTATCTAGCAAGCAGGATGTACAGTTTCCCAAATAAGTAATGGAAAGTAGGATAGACAACTTCCTAAATAGGCTGGTAGAGTACTGAATCAGCAATTTCTGAATTATGAAATGCATCAATTAATGCATATAGAATGCCGAATAGACAGTTTCCCAATTACCGCTGGAATGTGGGATAGACAAATTCCCAATTAGAATATGTAGAATGCTGAATCAACAATCTCCCCGTTGCAAAAAGCATATCTGGACAGTTGATTCCAGATATTCCAGCTATAGATTTCATGATTGAACATTGGAAATAATTTTAAAAAATTAATTTACCAATTAGTGCATCTATAATACTGGATAGGCAATTCCCCCAATTTTTTTGTTTTTTCATGAAAAGATCCATACATATTAACCAAGAAAAATAAATACATGCGAACGAATAGCATCACCCCAAGACGAACAACTGTCAAAGCCGGTATACAAATTATCATGGAAAATTCCCCAATTCAAAAGCTTATACAGACCAAATTAAACTTAAAATGCATTCAAAGTCATCTCACCTTGGACCCAACTGCTGCCCGGCTGTCAGAAATTCTGTGCAGGGAATCGACCCTGTCTAGTTCTGTAAGTGTAGTGATCTGCTTCCTGAGGGCCCAATCATAAGCCGTAATTTTGCCCCCATGTCCAACCCACAGTGACCCATCATCCCCTGTACTCAGGGCCGATGGGAAATCCCGCCCATTGGAAAGTACCATCTGGACTCTATCAACATCAAGGCCATCCAATGTCGATGGGGCCATAGCAGCCCTGAGCTGATCCAGGATGCCATAGTATTCAGCCTCCTCGATCAAGGCATCGAGGTCAAATGACTTCGACGCCCCAGGCAACTTGCCCGTACGGAGGAGGTCAAGGAGAAGGGCGAAGGGCCGTGGGTCGCGATCAAAAAAGATCTCGGCCGAGTCTGAGGGCAGACTCGGAGCGGATCTTGCCAAAAGAGATGACTTGCCGGCCGACTGAAGGGTGGCCGTGGTGCTCTCAAAGATTTTTCCACCGACGTTGATTCTCACACGACGGTTTGTCGTGCCGGGCCGCACGAGAGGACCGCCTGATGCCAATCCGTTCATTGTGCTGTTCTGTTAATTTGGTCAGGGAAAGACCCGAATTAACTGCAGAGGGCCTTTAGGAAGAGGAAAAATCTGATAATTTCAATAGAGAAACTCGAATCAGGCAGAGAAGCAATTTGGGTACTCAACTCTGCTTTAGGTCTCTTCTACTTCAATCGGAAAAGCTCTGAAGGATTCGAGGCACTCAGTTAACTTAAGAAGCCTCCTTTGCTTTAATCACAAAACCTCTGACAACAGAACAAGACCTTAAGCCTGAATGCTTCGCTTATTAGGAATCAGTCAACTATGTCAGCTGGATTGGTGTGCGTGTAAAGACTTTTTTTTGTCACGCTATTCTTATGTTTGATTTTTCTTCTAAGCTTCTAGAACGCGGCATTTTCTGATGCCTGGTTTGACCAGGCAAAACATGGGAAAGTAACATGATAAGTATGACAGAAATCGAAAGATATGTAATTTACGAACACTTTAACTGACTTGGCATGCAAAATTCATGTTCACTTCATCGGTGACTTTATTTATTCGACTAAGATTAGATGAAGAGACCGAATACACTGCCTACCTCATTTAAATTGTCAGAAACTTTTTGTTGTTTGGTAGTTCAAAAGCAGTATTAAAAATAAAGCTTACCCATAAGATGACTTTTTGAAATGGTCTTTGGGTTCTTATAATATTGTTAAACATATGGATCAAAAATAAGTTAATAACAAGTTTTTGTTTTTGTTTTTTTTTAAAGAAATGTATTTTGTGGTGAACCCTCACGCACACCTCTTGGTGAGTCGAGGAATGGGTGCGGAGTAAACCGTCGGCATCACTTTGAGTGCCTAACCCGATGGAGAAATCAAGTAGGGCCCAGCACAACAGAGGTGGCCACCCGAGGGTGGACCTCAAGACCTCCCACATGAAGCTATACAACAAACAACCACTTGAGCAAGCCCAATAAATAACAAGTGTTATGGCAACTAGTTTTTATTGATGTTAAAATGATTTGTTTGTTTGTTTTTATAAAAAATGTTGTTTTGTTTGATATTGTTTTTTATTATTTTTTGGTTCGGTTATAGTTTTGGTTGGTTAGTTGTGTGTCTGTTGCAATTGATTTTTGTAATTATTCTTATGTTTTTCTTAATTCGATATTAAAAATTTAGTCTATGCTATTATCATATATTTAAAAATTAGTATTTAGTTAAGTTATTTCTGAATAGTTTGGTTAAGTTGTACTTTTTAAGATGTCAATGATGGAATTCAATGTTGAGTGTTGAAATTAAAGTCTTCTATGATAGCTGCCAAATTATCCAAATAGGTATATATATAAAGAAAAATAAAACTTTTCCTAATCAACAGCATCAAGTTTCCACAGTCCATGATAATTAAGTGCTCAAGTTTCTGGATTTAAACTGTGTGAGTTTTTTAAATCAATGTTTCAAATCACACTGCATGATCCATCATTAGGATGATTTGCATGCAACAAGAGAGAAGAATGAAAGAATGAGATAGCAGACTTAGGAGAATAAATAGGTGAGGGGGAGAGAGGGATAGAAGACAAAAGGAGTGTGATCTGAAAGGTTGATTTAAAAAACTCACACAGTTTAAATCCAGAAACTTGGGCACTTAACTTTTCCTAAGTTAACCTAAGCTAATCCAAATAAGATGCATATAATAATAAATTAACCTAGATCAATTAGTTAACAAGTTATAAGTATGTGTATATTAAAATTAAATGTTAAAACAATATATATAACAAATAATGATACTTAGTTATGTGATTGAAGAATAAATGTTCTAAGTCAAATTCTAGAATATGTGATGTCTTAAGATCATAAACAAGATATGACAATTTGGTGTTTGTGTCAAGTCTAGAATGTTATTTTTTCTCTTTTGTTGCAATTAAGGATAGAGAGTCAAATAAAGAATAGTTTATTCATTAGTCCAAAGACAACTAAGCAAAAAACCACAAGAAGTACACAAAAATAGATGTAGAAGATAGTTGAGAGGTTGCTAATCAATGACAATATTATTGATTCTCAATAATAAACATGCATATTGCATTCAAATGTTTTAACACAACAAGTTACTATCAAAGTTCAAGAATAAGAATGCTTGTATAATCATGCATGCCCATAGGTTATGTGCCAATTACATCAATTAAGAACCCAAAGCCTATCGTCCTATATGTTATGCATGTTCCAAGGATCTTATTGTTTTATTTATAGGGATCCCTTCTAGTGATAAGGTATCATTGTTCAAAGGGTCATAAACCTTCTTTCATAACATTATATTTGATTGGATTGGATGATAAGTGTAGACGTCTAATTCTGATCACTTCCATATGATCAAACGCATCTCCCTGTTCATCCGGTTGCTCATCCCCTTTGTCAATATTAATTAAACCAGGTATTTAATTAATACCCTGCATCTTGCACAAAGGTCCTAAAGTATTCAATTTAATACTTTGCCCCTCTTCCTCCTCTAAATTAAATAAATATGCCCTTTTATTTAATTTAGTCATATTCCCCTTTTGAATTAAAATTCATTTTTAATTCATCTTTTCTCTCTCATGGTCACATCCTCCAACTTTTGCAAGTTGGTCCTTAATCCATTTTAATTACTTCATCTTCTTCTAATTGGTTAGCATGTGCACACCCTTAATCATCATTAAGGTCACATCCTCCATAATTTCCCACTTGCCTCTAATCACCATTAGCCTATCTTAACCTGGTACTTGCACAACCTTAATCATTTGATTAGCCTAACCTAACTCATCCTATTTATGGCACATGTCCTTGAGTCAACCTTATTAAAGGCTTTCTCCTTTTGGACAAGGCATCCCCCTTCCCCATGTGAATTTTTAATTCACCTTTTAATCCCAGGCACCCAAAAGGAATTTTTAATTCCTTCACTTCTCCCACATGTCCTTTTATTCATTCTTATTATTTCTCTCATCCCATAGGATTTTGAGGAATTTTTAATTCCCTACTTGTCCTCTCACCCACATGGGGACAAGGACCTCCTTTATGAGGAGATCTTGTCCAATCCCAAGGTACTTTGTACCCCTCTCCATGTCATGTCCTTCTCCTTCCACCTCATGTCCACTTCACCTTTAGGGCTATCTCACATGCCACATGTCAAGATGTGAGGGCTTGTGAGTTCTCAACTCACCTTAGCCCTACATCTTGATATTTGGTGGATCAATCTCAACCGTCCATTTCCCCTAGGATTTCCCAAAAATCCTATAAATACCCCCCTCTTTTCTCTCATTTTGGGGGGGAGATCATTTGTGCTAGCCAAACTCTTGCAGTTTTGTTTCTCAACCTCTACTTAGCCATTTTCTTACATTTTCATCCACTTGCATCCATCTTCACATCCTCATCTAAATTTTGCATCTTACATCCAAGGAGCATACATCGCCAAAGATCGAAGGGCCAACCAAAGGATCGACTCAACACAAGGTATAAAGTTCCATTTTGTGGCTTTATCTTGTTTTGTTTCTAACTTAGGCTAATCTTGAAGTGTAGGCTGTTTAAGTTGTTTATTTGCACTCTTTTGGCTTGTTGCTTGCTTTCTAACCATCTATTTTGACCTATCACATTTC
>VDFB02159250.1:0-10438 GCA_007258455.2 Sequoia sempervirens | reverse complement strand
CTACTATCAGAATGCTGGAATTAATTCATAAAGACCTCTGTGGTCCTACCAAGACAGGAAGCCTAAATGGTGACAAGTATTCCATGCTCCTTATTGATGACTATTCTTGAATGACATGGGTTGCTTTTCTTAGAGAGAAGACTCAGGCTCTGGATAGGTTTAAAGTGTTCAAGCAAAGAGTAGAAAATGAAGTGAACCTGAGAATCAAATGTTTGAGATCTGATAGAGGTGGAGAATTCAATTCTAGTGAGTTTAATGAGTTTTGTGAAGAGCATGACATAAAGAGATATTTTTTTGCTCCTAGAACTCCTCAGTAAAATGGAGTTGTTGAGAGAAAGAACCAGAATATGTAGGAGGCTACACGAACCATGATGAAAGAAGAAAATGTACCTAATGTGTATTGGAGAGAGGCAATACACACTGTTGTTTATATTCTCAACAAAGTTCAGATCAGAGGCAGCGACACAAAGACTCCTTATGATTTATGGACTGGTAAGGCTCCTACTGTGAAATACTTTAAGGTGTTTGGAAGCAAATGTTACATTAAAAGAGATTATGAGAATCTCAGGAAGTTTGATGCTAGTTGCGATGAAGGGATTTTCCTTGGATACTCAACTACCAACAAAGCATATAGATGCTTCAATAAAAGATTGAGGAAGATTGTTGAGAGTGCTAATGCGAAGGTTGATGAGGATATGCACAGACCTATTGAGATAAGTGAAGTTGAACTAGATGATCCTATTTGTGCACTAGTACCTGAAGAGAATAAGGGAGAGGAAGAAGAACACACTAAAGAAGAAGAAGAATCACCAGAACTTGTTCCTAAGACTCCTAAGTATGTCTAGAAGAATCATCTAGAGGAACATATAATTGGAGATAAAAAGTGAAGGTGTGGAAGACAAGAAGAAGTAGCCGAGGTAACTGTTTCACTTTTCAAAAATAGAAACCTAAGTCTATGTGTGAACTGGCGAAGATGAGAGTTGGGTTAGAGCCAAGGAAAGAAGAGTTGCAACAAATGAGAAGAATCAAACATGGGAATTGGTTCCTAGACCCATGAATAAGAATTCTAATTGGTTCAAGTGGGTGTTCGTGTGAATAAGTTGAATGAAAATGGTGAATTTTAAAGAAACAAAGCAAGACTCATGCAAGGGATACCACAAGTTGAAGCCATATATCACTTTGATGAGACATTTCTCCTCGCAGCAAGAATGGAAGCTATTAGGATGTTTTTGGAATTTTCAACCCACAAGGATTTGAAGGTATATCGATGGATGTCACCCATATTTCCTCGAATGGAGAACTAGAAGAAGTATACATGGAACAACCTCAAGGATTTTGAAGCTATAAAAAAAAAATGGATAAGGTTTGTAAGTTGAAAAAGGCATTGTATGGATTGAAGCAATCTCCTAGAGCATGGTATGCTAGATTGGATAAACATTTGACACAACACAAGTTTAATAAGGGCTCTGCAGACAACAATATTTATTTCAAGATGGAAGGAAACATAATGTTGATAGTGGTAGTATATGTTGATGATATCATATTTGGAGGAAATGAAGGTATGTGTAAGATATTTGCATAGGAAATGCAAAAGAATTTGAAATGTCCATGATTGGTGAGTTGAATTTCTTTCGTCTTCAAGTAAATCAAACTAATAAGGGGATATTCATTTCACAATCAAAATATGTGAAAGAGTTGTTAAAGAAGTTTGGAATGGATGACTCCAAACCGGTTAGTACTCCTATGGTGACCAAATGTAAAATGGGTAAAGATGATGAATCTGCTAAAGCTGGTTAGAGAAAATATAAATCTATGATTGGTGGATTGTTGTATCTTATTGCTATTAGACTAGATATCATGCATGAAATATGTTTAGTTTCCATATTTCAAGTAGAACCTAAAGAAGCACATGTTACAACTGTAAAGAGGATATTGAGATATCTTAAAGGCACACCAGATTATGGCTTATGGTATCCTAAGGATACTGATTTTACCTTAAGTGCTTATATCGATGCAGATTGGGCTGGTTGTGTGGATGACCAGAAGAGTACCAATGGAGGTACTTTATTTCTTGGTGGAAGATTGGTTTCATGGTTAAGTAAGAAAGAGGAGTTGGTTTCTTTATCCACTACAGAAGCATAGTCTATTGTTGCAGCATCTTGTTGAACACAAGTTTTGTGGATGAAGAAAACACTAAAGGATATTGGAGTGATATGTAATGAGCCTATACCTATCTTTTGTGATAACACAAGTGCTATAAACATTTCAAAGAATCCGGTCATGCATTCAAGAAAAAAACATATATCTATTAGATATCATTTCCTGAGAGAGAAGGTATTGGAGAATAAAGTCAGGCTAGAGTATGTGTCTACAAAGCATCAGATTGCAAATATATTTACTAAGACTCTTCCGAATGATACTTTTGAGTATCTCAGGGAGAAGTTGGGGGTCATTGGCCCTTAGAACTAGGTGCACATGGAGGTGCATCACTCTAGTGGATCCACAAATTCTTCATTTATCTGGACTAATGAATGGGTCTACTCCGCAAGGGGAGTAGAAAGTTTTCATTGTTGCAGTATGAGTTGTATGGTGCAATCCCAAGGGGAGAGATCCAAGCTTTGATCTTTGAAATTGATGTCAAGCAGAGATTCATGTGGAAAAACACTAGAAGAGGAAGAGAAGGTCTTTTCTCAAATATTGAGAATGCGGTGCTTTCGTCTTAATCTAGAAAATAAAGGAGAGGTTGGTCTTTGATGGTTTTCACATCATGTTTTGTTATCAATGACAAAGGGGTTAGGATTGTTGCAAGTATGAGCAAGTTTGGTGGTGTTGCTCGGCTGACATCAACATAGCAGCTACGATGATGTAGATTGTGCATGTATAGTTGATGATGTTGGCGCTTGAGCTATCATTATGATGTCGCGCATATGCCGAAGTCGATGGGTTACCAAGCAAGCCTTTTGAGAAAATTCAATGCGCGAAGTCAAAGTTATGTGCGTTCGTATCGCTTCGTGATTTTTCCGTGTTGATCCTATGCTTGTATAGATTTGAAGGGGCTTGCCTTTGGGAATCAAGCAGTGACATCTCCTAGTTTGTAGCTTCTGTTTTGATGGAGTGTGAAAGTTGTGTTCACCGGTGTGTGAACTGGTTTGGAAAAGTTGTTTGTCTATGAATTGGGAGAAATGTTTATGCTCCGTAGTTCTCTGTTGAGTTTTTTCTGGTCTTGCAGATCTAATAAAATATTTGTTAAGGTTATATCTATATTACGCGTAAGTCTATAATTTGATGTCAAAGATGAGTTCCAGAGCTTCTGTTTGTATTTGTACACTCTGGTTGGACTGTTGGAAGGTGTTCTGTGTTTGAAGAAATTGTTGCACTTGTTGTAAATGCATCTGAAGGTATCTAAGATGTTTTCTCATGCATAATGAAGTGTGTTACATCATCCACATGTTGTCTTCCTATTGGGAAGCGTGTACTTCAATGTTTATTTGTGTTTTCATTAGGTATGGATGACCTGGTGTTTACACTTCATACGAAGGATTAATAATTAATTGAGGAAGTGTGTGATTGATCTGAGATGTTGCTTTTGGTCTTGGTTAAGTGTTTAATTGGTTCACTCCCATTCCTTTCCACCACGAGAATATTGAGTTGCCGACCTAATTTTAATTTATGAAATGAAGCGTAGCTGACCTTGGAGAAAGTTTCTAAGGTTTATAAATCCAAGTCAATATGTTGTGAATATGTGTGTGTCAAATCAAGAAGAAAAGCAAAGTTGTGCAAAAGTGAATTGAGGTAGCAGTACTTTAATGTGTTAGATTCTGAAAGCAGTGAGCTAACAATATCTACAATTCTTCTAATTAATTTTGTGAGTGTGTGTAACCTATTGTGGTGGATATTTTCTGTAATATTTTGTATCTGTAGGCAATGAGCCTCCCTATTGGACAATGATTCCTTTTTGTAGGCAGTGAGCATTTGTATTCGAACAATGAGTCATTTTTGGGCAGTGAGCCCTTGGCAGTGAGCCTCTGTGTATTCGGTTTTTCTATTACTTTATATTGTGAGTTAATCCTCACCATGGTTTTTCCCTCATTATTTTTTCCACGTAAAATATGGTGCTCATTAAGTTGATTTTCCTTTCTATTATCTACATTACATGTTCACACTTAATAACATAATTGTGTGGTTGAAATTTGTGTTTTAATTTGGTGACAACTAATTCACCCCCCCTCTTAGTTGTCTTGCATCTTTTAACACGCTAACCTTTGGAAGTATATCAACATTCTCTTCAAGTTCCTACATGTTAGAATTACTTTGATAAGGTTCTACATTATAAAAATATGACATGCACAAATTTGTCCTGCTTAAATTAAATGAAGGAAAATAATAATCTAGTGAGGTAGGAAAACTCCCTGATATAACTTGTGATTGGATTTTCCCCTAGTAAACTCCTCCTTGCATCTCATGTATCGATGTTTGACAAGATTTTCCAACAAGATCCTCAGAATCCTTGTGTTGTTGCATATTAGAATATCTATTCATTGTTTGCATTTCCTCACATTCATCTCTATGGTTTGCTACAATGGTATCCTCTTCCTCATAGAGGACTTCAATTGCTTCAACAACTCAAGGCTTAGATAATGTATTCTCGTTGTCACCAACTATGGAGATATAGGTTTTCCCACTGTCATCATAGCTCAGCATCGGATCACCATATTCAACCAGATATGTCTCTTTTGTATCAAGAGGATGAATTCATGTATTACTGATTTATAATATCCTCTGGTGTATACATCGTGAAGTTGAATTGTTGGTATGTGTAAATCATTATGAAAGGGAAAGACTCCTGATTATTGATTGATGACTCAACCATTTGATTTATGCTATCCTCGCCTGAATATGACTGGGCATTTGGTAAAATTGGATTGCAGTGATCTTGTTTAATTATTGCAACCTCAAAGTTTGTTAGTGGATCATCTTTAACTAAGCAACTTACTAATTCATGTCTTTCCACCTCTTGTGCCTTTTCTATAGTGAATGTGGGTGACTTTACAATGGATGGCTCAAAAAATCCCATACTCTCTTTGTCTTCTTTGATCGTAGCTTGGAACAATGGACATGTGAATTTTGAATGTGAGACGTTGTGTACTCTACACCAACATGGTAATGGCATGTCCTCTAGACATATCTTATTCCCAAGATTGATTTGATCTTGCATGAATCTTGCAACAAATTCTATATACCCTTCCAACACTATACTATCATCATCTATAGAAATAACTTCATCTGATGCCAAGCCTGTCTCAAATTTATGCACATCTCAAAAGAATATTTCCCCTTTCACATCCATTTCCAACCTTGTCAAAAATGTCAAACAATTCATTTCATTGTTGTTAGTGGTCTCATGTATTCAACATCGGTCTAACAAAGCATAATAGGACAAGTCCTTAGGGTAAAACCATCTATTTATAACCTCTTGAAACTAGGGAATGTCCACCTTATGACTCTCTGCACAACAAGAGACAACAAATTGCTGTCTATCCATTTGCATATTTTTTTAGTTTTTTAATTTTTTAATTTTTAGGATTTTTGACATATAGAGAGATCTTTCATATATCATATTTTCAACTTGAAATCTCATTGTTTATTATTACCCTCATTCTAGCACCAATTTTGTTGATGAGTGTTTTTGTACATTTACAACATAGATAAAGTAACAAAGCACCCTATATCTTGAAGGAAATATTACTTCAAAAAACTTCAGAAAGATAACCCCAAGGCTTTGATTGGCAGGTCTTGACTTTGTAAAAATGACTTAGTGGTTAATATAATGTTGGTTTCACAAGGGGCACTAATTTTTAGCTAGAAATTTTGAGGACAAGGGTTTGTAAAATATGAAGACTAGTAAAAACCCTAGTTGTATTTTCAAATCTGCAATCTAAAAATGAATTCTAATTATCAAATATGATAGTTCAGTGATACTATTCCTTTCCTAAACTAACCCAAATTTTAAAATAAAGTTTAAAAGATAAGGGTTTAGAAATCCTAAATCTGAAAACCTAAGGTCAATGATAATAATGGTTGATGTTGCAGATAGATAAATCCCCGAAAACCAAGTTTTTATTTAATCGGGATTAAACCCACAATGCTACAAAAATAATACAATCTTCAAAGGAAACTTAAATATTTTTAGACTATAAACATTCAAACATTTATCCAATTTCTGGCATAATATGGACAAACATTCATAGTTGAACCAAATGTAATAAAAAGCTCAGACTAACCATACACTGCAACTTACGATCAACAAAATACAAACGCTATGAGCAAGAAATTCATCAAATACCTTTAACACTTTACCATTATAAACTAAAACTAAAATTAGAAATAAAGTTGGAAGAAGGAACCATGCATGCATTTAGAAACAACAAGAAAAGTCACCAACACTTCAATACCTTTTCTTGTATTAATCGCAAAATGCCTTTACAACAATTCATGTTCAACCCTTTACAAATGAGAGAAGGCTACCTTTTATAGAGAAGGCTTAGAAAATCAATCGTGGAGATTAACTTAACACCAATGGACAAAATTGCATTTGTATTTAATATTGGCAACATATGCCTCTTTAATCTCCAATGAAATTCTGTTACAATTTTTAACCTAAGAGAAACAAAATATCCCCCATTGATCTTGATAATTATCCATATTGGAGAAATAAAAATACCTCGAGCCCCTTGAATGATCCTCAAAGCATACTTGTGTAGCTAGTATAGATCTTGGCACATATTGTCATGTATATTAGTATTAAATCCTAGGGTTGTATTAATTACGTAGTTGAATTCAGTTAGAACCTCCTCCAATATTCCTTCAAGTATCTTGGGGATACCAAACACTTCCTAGATCAAAAAATAGAGCCCTGACATGAATCCATAGGTAGATACCTTTTGGAGAATTTGACTTGTTTAATTTCTTCCCTTAATCATAATTAAATTAAAGACCCCCTTGACATAATCAACATCTATCATGATTTCATATGCAGGAACACCCTTTTCACCAATTGATCCTCATCCCATCGAGCCTCTTGAGAAATTTCCTCAATGTGAACATAGCTCCAATGATGAAACCAATACATTTCCCTAATTTGCATCTTCTTTACAAGATTAGGTCTGCTTTATAACATCATTAATAATTTCCATTAAAATTATAAAACCCAAAAAAGTCTAACTGAAAGTCCATATTATTTACATTAGAAAATAAATCTATTAAATTAATGACTTTACTTAAAATGTGGATTTATGAAAATCAATATAAGAATTGACACCTTCATTGATTAAGAGATCATTCAATTAAATTACTTGCAATTGTAATCGATTAAAATCTGACTTGAATCTCAAATGAGGACAAAACTAAAATGTATTGGGAACCCCCACAATTGCAATGCTAAGTGGAATTTAATGTTAACTTGATCATTTGGGGTTCATTATAATGAGTGATCCACATTATAGATATTGTGGAAATATCAATTTTGTAGGGATGTGATAGCCCTCAACCATACAAAGGCCTGCATCCAAGAAAAAATCGTAAATGGAATTGCAGGTGTTTCACAACCCTTTTTGGTCTTTGGCGAAGGGACCATAAATCCCCACAAAATTTTATTCCCTGCCTTTTCAAAAATCTCACATTTATGGGGAATTTGCAACACACAAGATTCCACAATGTACACATGTCCGTGGTTCAACATAGGTAGAAGAATATTCAAACAATTTCTACAATATGATCCACCTCAATTCTTGGTACAACTCCAAAATCCTCGCAATGGGTTGTTTGCAACTACGACCCTGAGATGATTTAGAATGGGCCCTCACACTTATAGCATACTAAATTTTCAATATAGTGTTCAATAATCATGTGTACCTCGCGAAAAATAATAGCAGTGGGTAGAAAAACAATGGGAGAATATGTGCAAGTTGACAGGTCTGTTATTGATGAAGTCTCACAAAAATGGAGACCTTACACACCCAAAAACCCGCAACATGAGAAGGCCCACAGTCTCAATTTTGATTTTCTTACTGTGATTAATCAATAATTCTTTATAAAATCTTATTGTAAGGCAATGAATTTGGGTAAAATCGTTATGTATAGATTGAGCCATAATTTCCCTTGTGAGAATCGACTCATTTTTATATGGGCCTCAAATTAATTAGGTTGAAGGAATGGATTGATCTGTAATCTTCCCACTGTAGCTTTTGGCATCGATAGACTTACCAAATGCTTGAAGAATCAATGACTCACAAGAGGGTGATGCTAAGAGCTTGCATTGATGTGGACATCTGCATACACTCTGTATAAAAATCATGCAAAGTCTTAAGCATACTACTATTCATAAGATAATGTATCTTACATTGGGAAAAGTCTAAATACAACCACTTGAGGAGATGATTAGCCACAAAATTATCTAGATATGATTGAATATAATTCCTCTTGGTTGGTCACCCTTAATAATTGAAATGTCTCATTGTATTGAGAAAACATGGTGGCTATGAAGATTCATGAGGAAAATACCGCCTTATGGTTTATAATGCTAGATGCGAGGATATGAGCACATATGCCTAATGCAAAAACATTCCATGCTCTCGACCTACAAACACAAGCCCATAAACAATAAGGTCCCTATGACCAATGACATAGTATAGGTTAACTACACTTGATCCATACAGATTCGAGGCATATTTAATCTACTAAGCATCAATCCCAATAAGATATTCAATATCAATAAAAATGAAGAAGTCATTAATCTAACATGCTAAAAACATGAAAGCTTGACAAACATCTATTCTAAGACATTGAAACTTATCCTATTGGGGGAGTGGTGTTACATTGATGTAGAATTATGACCCTTTCCCAATCCCTTGGATAATATGAGCCTTTCCAATCGATTTTATTGATTAAAATTGATGGAAACTAATTAAAAAGATGAATGAACACATGATAAAAGCTAGATTAACATGATAACAACTAAGATGTTTGATGTAAGTATATGCAAATCTATTTTAAATGTACACAAGGTTCAAATATGCAAGCCCTAGATTCAAAAAAAAAAACTAAACGAATGCAACCTAAGTTATCATGGAAGCCATTAATGGTTCCTAAGTTAAGAATGTATAAAAAATAACCTAAAATGTTTATCAAATGTAAAACATGAGTGTAAATGGGTGTGAGTTTCAACAACATAATTTTTCTATCAAAAGATGGATCCCTATTCAATAGATGCAAAGTCTATTTATAGAATAGGAAAAAAGAAACCGATGGTCAAGATTTGAAAGAATCAATCAATGGTCAAGATGGAAAGAAGATGGAGGCATGGATCATGGATTCCCATCAAGTGTTGAGAATGCAAATTGATATTTAATCAAGGGCTCACAATCATGCAAAGAAGCACACTTTCAAAGCCTGCTCACGAAGTTTGTTACAAGGAAGAATATTCCCTTTTTTTGAATGAGTGAAAAGGGAGAATATTCTCTCAGGGATGAGGAAAATTAGCATTTAGTTAATCAAAACCAAATTTTAATGTGCAAAGGGATGTATTATTCTTAAGGAATATTCCCTTGCAAGAGGGAGAGTTAGAATTAATTAGTAATTTGATAATTAAAACAAAGTTTCAATTATGCAAATTAGAAGAATTTAGGATATCCATTAAATAATTAATGTATTTAATGAAAAAGGGGTCAAAATGACATTTAATTAAATAATTAAGATTATTTAATTTAAATGAGAGGACTTAGGGTGTTAAAATTAAATATTTTGATTTATCCAATTTAATAGGACAAAAGGTTAGCATGAAAGGGGGAGGAATTAACCTAATTAGCTTAACCAGGTTAATAGGTGAAAATGATGCATTTAATTAAATAGCTTGGCTAATTTAATCAACCAAGTGAAAAGAGGATGGATTTTAGGACGAAACGATGTTAATATATTGAATTCAAATGTGTACATCATTTAGGAAATTTTTAAGTGTCTACAGTCCTGTGTCATTCAAAAACCTGCAAACAACAAATACCCGCAATTACAGAAATGATGACATTGCAAAAATTATAAAACACCCTCGTCTATGCAGAATGGGGGTGGGACCCCATAATATTTAAACACTTGGTCCACGCTATTGTCATCTTTGTTATCCCTCATTCAAAAAGGCTTTCATGGTTGTAAACTACAAATTTTAAATGACACTAACATTTTCACCAATTTCATGAATTCATTAATCTCATTTGTGGTTAATAGATGCAAGAAAATGGAAGAACTCACAGTAATAATGGCATTGAAAATTTGTAGCAATAAAAGTTATTCAAGCACTTGGCTTCCTATGGAATCTAGATAGGATTGATATTTTCAAGCTATACACCAAAGTTCGTAGTAATAATTAACGTGGAGATTGGGGTACTTC